>CM075820.1:4016282-4061478 GCA_037975025.1 Excoecaria agallocha | reverse complement strand
AATAAATCACTTAATTAAATAAGCATGTGCTAAAATTCCTTGGTATTTATCTAGGAATTTCGGCCAAGTCTATTTTCATTTAAGTGTTTTAATTTGATTATAATTCTTTTAGGTATTAATACTCAATTAATTAAATTAATACAAGATATTTAATTAATTAAAATTAAACCTTGTGCGCTGAATTTCTCTCTCTCATGGACTAAGGTCCAATAGCAATTTTAAAACCCATTACACACATTAATTTGACTTTAATTGAAAGCCCAAATTATTGCCCAATACTTTATTTAAATATTTTAAGCCCAATGCTTTGTGTGCGATCCTATAGGTCCATTTAATGTTGGCAATGAATTAATGAATTAATTCAAAGGCTATATATATTCTCTAGCAAGATATTATAGCATTCCAAATTAAATGAAAATGCATATGGCATTTAGTGACCTAATGCAATTTTGCATAGTCCCTTACCCATAAATATCAGAATTAATATAAAGCATGGAACTAGTCATCCTCATATATATTAATTCCTTTCTTGATATTCCAGTAACACTGAACTCTCAGATAAATAATGATTACTCATTATTTCATCTCGGTATGGCCATACACTTCTCAGTTCACTGATCAAGTGGCCGATGATATTTTCTCTCTTATAGAGAGGGGTAATCCCTTCACTTCTCTCATGCTCTCTAACATGAATCAATGCATACCCAAGCATACCCGTACTTGTCACTCTGTTACGAGCATGTTAGGTGTATGTCAAAGTACACAGTAATTCATAAAGAGTTTCATAGAAATTTTAGATCTAAGAACTCCGATAAAAAACTTGCATATGAGAAACACTTATGACTTGTACCATATAGTGTTCTCATGAGTGGATCGAATCCAGATACCATGTTCTAAACATGTATCTATGATCTCTGATTGACACTCTTGTCCTTATGATCCGTAAGACAGAACTCAACTTATCAGAGAGAGCATACTAGTCTTAATTTATTTGTTATTCCCATAACAATGACTGACTAGAGATATTTAGAATGAAGTCTCATTTGTTTTAAGGTCTTACAACCATGTGCCTCACACATGATAACTTAAACTGAAACAACATTCTTGGATAGTTTTATCAATTGATATGCAAAGGAATAGAATAGATAAAACAAATGCCTCATTTATTAACTAAAGTGTTTTATTACAATGTATTAGGGCTAGGAATTACACTAACAATATCCCACTAGCACTAGTCCCAATTGGGCATAGCCTTAAGACTGAATGCTCTCAAATGAGCTTCGTGCAAATTTGGACGCAACTGTTTCATCAAAGGATCTGCTACATTGTCTTCACTTGCTATCTTGCTAACCTTGACGTCCCCACGATCAATGATTTCTCTAATCAGGTGGTACCTCCTGAGTATGTGTTTGGATTTCTGGTGTGATCGGGGCTCCTTGGCCTGTGCGATGGCCCCGTTGTTGTCACAGAAAATTTCTAATGGATCTAGGATGCTTGGGACCACTCCTAATCTAGAAATGAAATTTTTAATCCAAACAACCTCTTTTGCAGCCTCACTCGCTACAATATACTCAAATTCTATAGTTGAGTCGGCAACGGTCTCTTGCTTCAAGTTTCTCCAGCTGACAACACCACCGTTCAAAACAAAAACAAACCCAGATTGCAATCTAGAATCCTGAGTGCTAGTCTGAAAAGAAGAATCGGCATAACCTTGTATGACGAGCTCTTCTTAACCACCATACACTAAGAAGTGATCCTTAGTCCTTCGCAGGTACTTCAGAATCCCTTTTATAGCCGACCAGTGCTTCTCACTAGGGTCTTGCTGAAACCTATTGGTTATAATCAGTGCATGAGCAACATCCAACCTAGCGTACATAACATAGCATACATAACATAGCGTACATGATAGATCCAATAGCAGATGCATATGGGATTCTACTCATGTTGTCCCTTTCCTCTTTGGTTTTAGGGCACTGTTATTTAGTCAAATGAACTCCCAAAGCCAAAGGTATGTACCCTTTCTTTGAGTCTCCCATACTAAAATGCTTTAGTACTTTGTCTATGTACTTTTCTTGACTTAGTCCCAAAAGCCGATTCGATCTATCTTTATAGATTCGAATACCAAGTATTGTCTCGGCTTCACCTAAGTCTTTCATTGAGAAACATTTTCCCAACCATTGATTAACCTTTTGCAATGTTGGAATGTCATTCCCAATGAGAAGGATGTCATCCACATATATGACTAGAAATACTACTATGCTCCCACTAACCTTCTTGTACACACAAAGCTCATCTTCATTCTTGATGAAGTCAAATTCTTTGACTGCCTTATCAAAACGAAGATTCTAACTTCAGGATGCTTGCTTTAATCCATAAATGGATTTTTGAAGCTTGCAAACCTTTTTAGGATGTTTGGGATTGACAAAACCCTCAGGCTATATCATATACACATCCTCAAGTAAATTTTCGTTGAGGAAAGCAGTTTTGACATCCATTTGCTATATCTCATAATCATGATATGCGGCTATGGCAAGCAAGATCCTAATGGACTTGAGCATGACTACAGGCGAAAAGGTTTCGTCATAGTCTACACCATGAGTTTGTCGAAAACCTTTTGCTACTAATCTACCTTTGTAGGTCTTATCAGATTTGAGTTTAAATAGCCACTTGCATTCAATTACCTTAGCACCTTCTGGTGGATCAACCAAGGTCCAAACCTGGTTATCGCACATTTATTGCATCTCAGATTTCATGGCTTCAAGCCAATTTTTTGAGTCTGGCTTTCAATAGCTTCTCGGTAGGTAGTAGGATCCTCATGATCTACTAACTCAATAGTGTCACTATCGGTGATTAGAAATCCATATCTCTTAATCTCCCGATGTAGCCTACCAGACCTTCTAGGTTCTTGTGTAATGGGTTCTTGTTCCACAACTGGTTGTGAACTTGATCCCATTTCCAACTCATCCTCTATAGGAGTTTGTAGCGCTTGAATTTCTCCAAGTTCTACTTTACTCCCTCTGTCTTTCTTGAGAAGAAACTCCTTTTCCAAGAAAACAGCCTTACGAGCAATAAATACTTTGTTCTCGGCTTGTGAGTAAAAGTAGTATCCCTTTGTTTCTTTGGGATAACCCACAAACAAGCAGACAGTGGATTTGGACTCTAGTTTGTTAGATGTTAATTTTTTAACATGTGCTTCACAGCCCCAAATCATGAGAAACGACATATTGGGTTTTTTCCCAGTCCATACCTCGTATGGTGTCTTCTCAACTGCTTTAGTTGGAGTACGGTTTAGTAAAAATGCAACAGTTTCTAATGCATAACCCCAAAAAGAGACAGGAAGATTAGCTTGACTCATCATAGATCGAACCATGTCGAACAAAGTTTGATTTCTCCTTTCGGACACACCATTCCATTATGGCATTCCGGGAGGAGTGAGCTGTGAAATAATACCACACTCCTTTAGATGACTGTCAAACTCTTGGCTTAAGTATTCGCCACCTCGATCTGATCGAATGGCTTTTATACTTTTGCCAAGTTGTTTTTCTACTTCGTTCTTAAACTCTTTGAATTTCATAAAAGTTTCAGATTTGTACTTCATTAGATAGACATAGCCATATCTACTGAAGTCATCTGTGAACGTCACAAAGTAGCTAAAACCACCTTTAGCTTGTGTACTTAATGGTCCACATACATCGGTATGTATTAGTTCTAATAAGCCATTAGTCCTTTCACCTTTCTTATTAAAAGGACTCTTTGTCATTTTTCCTTGCAAACATGGCTCGCATGTATCATAAGACTCTAAGTCGAATGACCCAAGTACTCCAGTTTTGTGGAGTCTTGAAATGCATTTTTCATTTGCATGTCCTAAACGACAATGCCAGAAGTAAGTAGGGTTCAATTCATTTGATTTAACCCTTTTTGTATTAATGTTGTATATGGACTCTTTATTTTGTAAATCAAGGATATAAAGGCCATTTTGCAACATGGCATTGCCATAAGAAATGCCTTGGCGACGAATATGAGCATTGCAATTTTTAATAACAAAATCAAATTCATCCAAATCCAAACATGAAACTGAAATAATGTTTCTGCTCATAGCAGGCACATAATAACAATTTACTCAAAACTAAATAAAGTCCAGAAGGTAAAGTGATTTGATAGTCGCCTATCTCCATGGCAGCAACTCGTGCTCCATTCCCCCCATGGAGGTCCACTTCATTCTTCCCAAGTAACTGCCTATTTCTTAGTCCCTGCACATTTGAAAAAATGTGAACCACAATCGGTATCCAATACCCAAGTGGTAGAAATAGAAAGGTTAATCTCAACAACAAAAATACCAAAACTGGACGCCTTAGCTCCATTCTTCTTTTGTTCTTCCTTGAAGAGAGCGCAATTCTTCCTCCAATGCCCTATCTTGTTGCAATGAAAGCAAGTGCTCTCACTCTCTTTGAGCTTCTGTGCCTTGGGTTTGGATTGGGCCTGAGGTGCACTCCCACTTGACTTGAACCGAGCCAGGTCATTCTTGGGTTTTTTCTTTCCCTTTTCTTTTCCCTTAGTGGGTCCCTTTTTTAATGCCCCCTTGAACCATCAATACGGGATTGGTCTTTCGAATGTTCTCTTCAGCATTCTTAAGCATCCCATGGAGCTCAGTGACTGACTTGTTCATTGCATGCATGTTATAATTCATTAAAAATGGATCATAATCATCAGTCAATGATCCTAAGATCAAGTCAGTGGCCAATTCCTTTGGCACTTGTACCTCAAGCTTCTCAAGAGTATCAAGATACCCTTTCATCTTGAGTACATGGGTACTAATAGGAGTACCTGCAGCCATCTTACAAGAAATCAAGGCCTTTGTTGTCACGAACCTCTCATGATGAGCTTCGTCTTGGAACATCTCCTTGAGGTGCAGCATGATCGCATAAGCCTCTTGGTCCATAAATTGCTTTTGCAAGTCAGGCACCATAGTGGCCAGCATCAGACAGGTCACATCATTGGAGTCACACTTCTTGGTCTCAAAAGTTTCCTTTTGAATCGCAGAGGCGTTCCTAGCAGGTTCTTCAGGCAAGGGTGCATCCAAAACATACGACTTTTTCTCTTGCTTAAGAACTATTCTTAAGTTTCGAGACCAGTCTATGAAATTGGTGCCATTCAATTTGTCCTTTTCAAGGACCGATCGCAATGAGAAATTGTTGTTTGAAGATGCCATTTTCAATCTACAATAAAATTTAGCAAGACTAAATGAGGTCTTATTTATAATCCCATAAACCAAATTAATATCCCTTTAAATAATTCGCGTTAGTGATTTAATGTGGGCCAAGATCCACTTTTCACAACAACTTATTAGTCAAGCTGAGCTTGTACACCTAACAAGTTAAGTTACTTAGGTAGGAAAAACTCCAATCATGTCTCGTACATGACTCTTGGATCAAATGGGCTAACATCTTAATATGTTATAGCACAAACCCATTTATTAGTTGCCTAGGTCCGGGCATCCCTTTCCATGTTAAGTCCAACCTACATTCACAACCCATGCCTCACAAAGATAATCGGGCGCATCTAGGACTCCTAGCCTCACTAATGTGGTGTGATGAATGAATAAGTTCTCTTAAAAGCCCAAAACACAAACTAGTTAGATTTGTGCTATAAATCAGCTCTAGTATAATTTCCAATTTTTTCATTTTTAATTTTATGTCATACAGCCCATAAACATTAAAAATACATATAATATGTACTAACATGAATTAAAACACAAAATCATCAAGAACATATATATGATACACGGCATGCATATAAAAACAAACAAACAACAAAAATAGTAGTTTAATGCTTATGTGATGCCACAAAAATGCACAAATACTTAAATCAATTTTATGAGTCATTTAATAATTAAAATAAGGTCATAAATATTGATTTAATATTCTGTACCAATCTGATCTAAATGTGTTTTTACCATTTTAATCAAAACAAAATAAACAATGTTGATTAAACATGTAACAAACACAAACTAGTCATAGTTTTAAGTAATCAATTAAATTGTCATGGACCAGAATTAAAACCAAATTTAAAATCTGTCCAGACCTGATATTTAATCTTTAAAAATCACTTACAAACATGCCAAAATCGTTTTTACATTTAATATTTAAAACTAGTTGTTAAACTAACAATTAACATGCCAAATAGCACCTAGTTTTAATATTAACATGTACCATCATGTATTATCAATTAAATCCGACCATTAACAGCTCCTAGAACATCTTAGGACAGTATATTAACATGTCATATTAATTATAATACCTATCTAATCAATTAAAATTGGTTTTACACCAAAACAATGCAAAAAACTCAAAACAGAAAATTTCAGCATTGCATGTTTTCAAAATAACGATTTTTAATTAATTTGTTCATGCATCTAAAACACTAAAATAAGCATGTTTAGGCTCTGATACCACTGATGGAATATGAAATGATATGTTCATGGTAATCGTGCAGCGAAAAAATGATAAAAATGATCATACATGCCAAACAATTCCATGACAAGAATCGAAACATGCAATTTCAGGGTTTTTTAAAACTTACAACTTTTGATGCCTTTTAAATCTTGAATTTGGTGATGACCAGCAACTAAGATGACTTTATCTGCCTTAGACTTTGATCACCAATCTCTCTCTATTCTCACACACACAATTGCACCGACGACTTAAAATCGAGATTGCTAGCTCTCTTTTAAGGTATTGTGTAATGGTAATGGTTTTAAGCTACAAGATCTAATCTTGTACTTCCTTTAGATGCTATTGACATCCAAGAACACAAGAGAATGAAGAAGTATATTTCTCATTGAGAAATTCGGCCAAAAGAAATTATGTGAGTGAGAGAAGAAATTCACGCCAAAAACAAAAAGAAAAACTAGGGTTTTTTTTTCTTTTCTCTCTCATTCAATATATATCATTTTATTTTAAGTGATAAATCTAAAATCCACTACTTAAAGATAATTAATTTTAATCTTTATCACTTCTTTAAAATAAGAGATATATATTGATTCAAATTCTTTTTGATTTAATCTAAGATAAAAACTTAAGACATATTAATAAAATAAATCACTTAATTAAATAAGCATGTGCCGAAATTCCTTGATATTTATCTAGGAATTTCGGCCAAGTCTATTTCCATTTAAGTGTTTAATTTGATTATAATTCTTTTAGGTATTAATACTCAATTAATTAAATTAATACAAGACATTTAATTAATTGAAATTAAACCTTGTAGGCTGAATTTCTCTCTCTTATGGACCAAGGTCCAATAGCAATTTTAAAACCCATTACACACATTAATTTGACTTTAATTAAAAGCCCAAATTAATATCCAATACTTTATTTAAATATTTTAAGCCCAATGCTTTGTGTGCGATGCTATAGGTCCATTTAATGTTGGCAATGAATTAATGAATTAATTCAAAGGCTATATATATTCTCTAGCAAGATATTATAGCATTCCAAATTAAATGAAAATGCATATGACATTTAGTGACCTAATGCAATTTTGCATAGTCCCTTACCCATAAATATCAGAATTAATATAAGGCATGGAACTAGTCATCCTCATATATATTAATTCCTTTCTTGATATTCTAGTGACACTGAACTCTCAGATAAATAATGATTACTCATTATTTCATCTCGGTATGGCCATACACTTCTCAGTTCACTGATCAAGTGGCCGATGATATTTTCTCTCTTATAGAGAGGGGTAATCCCTTCACTTCTCTCATGCTCTCTAACATGAATCAATGCATACCCAAGCATACCCGTACTTGTCACTCTGTTACGAGCATGTTAGGTGTATGTCAAAGTACATAGTAGTTCATAAAGAGTTTCATATAAATTTTAGGTCTAAGAACTCCGATACAAAACTTGCATATGAGAAACACTTATGACTTGTACCATGTAGTGTTCTCATGAGTGGATCGAATCCAAATACCATGTTCTAAACATGTATCTATGATCTTTGATTGACACTCTTATCCTTATGATCCGTAAGACAGAACTCAACTTATCAGAGAGAGCATACTAGTCTTAATTCATTTGTTATTCCCATAACAATGACTGACTAGGGATATTTAGAATGAAATCTCATTTGTTTCAAGGTCTTACAACCATGTGCCTTACACATGATAACTTAAACTGAAACAACATTCTTGGATAGTTCTATCAATTGATATGCACAGGAACACAATAGATAAAACAAATGCCTCATTTATTAACTAAAGTATTTTATTACAATGTATTGGGGCTAGGGCTTACACTAACACTTCATACCGGGTGAATATATTATTTTTCAAAAATTCTAGCACTACCTTTGCATTGCAAGTCCTAGTGGCTACAACTTCTACCCATTTGCTCACGTAATCTACAACCATTAAGATATATTAAAACCCCTAAGACACTGGAAAAGGTCCCATAAAATCTATACCTCATAAGTCAAATAGCTCTATTTCAAGCATATTGGTTAATGGCATCTCATCTCTCCTAGATATATTTCCTACCCTTTGACAACAATCACATGATTGAATGAAAATTTTCACATCATTAAATAAAGTAGGATAATAAAACCCAAAAGAGAGAAGTTTTTATACCATTTTGTTCGGTCCGTGATGTCCACCGGCTTCTCCGCTATGACATCCCTTGATAATATCTCCTTGTTCCTCCCTGGAATGCACATCTTCAACATTTGATATGCACATAAGTTAAAAAAATATGGGTCATCCCATATGTAGTGCTTCAAATCAACCCTTAGCTTTTTCTTTTGTTGCCATGTATGGTCCCTTGGCATGTAACCACTTAGAAGATAATCTTCCAAATTAGCAAACCAAGGAACATCAACTTTACACATAAATAAAGCACATATATGTTCATTAGGAAGCAAGTATAAGGTCTTCCCTTTCTCAATGTACTCGTGCTCGAGTCCAGACAAATGATCCTTCATAAAGGTTTCTACTACCTTCTTGTCCTTGATTTCTAAGTCAAATTCTTATGAAAGGAGTACCCATCTAATCAACCTCGGTTTTGACTCCTTTTTGGCAAAGAGATGTCTCAATGCTGCATGATCGGACCACACCAAAATTTTTACACCAAGCAAATAAGATCTAAACTTCTCAAATGTAAAGACTATTGTAAGAAGCTCCTTCTTGGTTATGGTGTAATTGACCTAGGGTCTCATTAATGTGTGGCTTGCATAGTAAATTTCCCAAAAGACTTTCTCCTTCCTTTGTCCTAACACTGCTCCCACTGCAAAATCGCTTACATTGCACATTAGCTCAAATGGCAAATCCCAATCCAAAGAGAAAATCATTGGAGCTGAAATAAGATTTTGTTTTAAATTCTCAAATGCATGCAAACACTCATTAGTGAAATCAAAAAGAGTATCTTTCGTCAACAAATTTGAAAAAGGCTTGGCAATTTTTGAAAAATATTTAATAAATATACGGTAAAACCGTGCATGTCCTAGAAAGCTTCTAACTCTTTTAACATTGATTGGAGGTGGAAGTTTCTTAATTACTTCTACCTTGGCTTTATGTTCCTCTATCCCTTTTTTTAAGATTTTATACCCTAATACAATGCCTTCCCTCACCATAAGGTAGCATTTCTCCCAATTCAACACTAGATTGGTTTTCTCACACCTCCCTAACACTAAATCAAGATGTTTTAGACATCTCTCAAAATCTCTCCCATATATGGTGAAGTCATCCATAAATATCTCCATAAATTTCTCTATGAAGTTATGGAATATTGTCATCATACACTGCTGAAATGTAGCTGATGCATTGCATAACCCAAAGGGCATTCTCTTATAGGCAAAGGTGTCATAGAGGCAGGTAAAGGTCATTTTCTCTTGATCCTCGGGTGCTATGGAGATTTGTAAATATCTCAAATACCTATCTAAAAAATGATAAAACCTATTTCCTGCTAACCTCTCTAGCATTTGATCAATAAATGGCATGGGGATGTGACCTTTTTTAGTTACACTATTCAGTCTCCTATAATCTATGCATACTCTCCCCCATAACTATATGAGTTGGAATAAGTTCATCAATCTCATTCTTCATTACTATCATTCCCCCCTTCTTAGGCACACACTAAATTGGTCTTACCCATTTACTATTAGAGATAGGAAGTATTATACCTACGTTGAGTAATTTTAAAACTTCTTTCTTAATTACCTTCTACATTGTTGGGTTCAATCCATGTTGAGGTTGCACCACTAGTTTGCACTCCTCCTCCATCAGAATTCAGTGAGTGCAGTAGCTAGGGTTGATCCCTTTGAGATCACCATCAAGTATGGAGGAGCCGACATGAAAGGTAAGTGACTCTAATCCTAGGGTAGAGGTGAATATAGATGCTCTTATCATTGACAAGGGTAAGATATAGTGAATTCCAATGTAAAGGATCTTGATATAAATAGGTTGCCTTTTCTTGCTATAGCTAGGAAAGAAAAGAAAAATGAGCAATTGGCTAGATTCTAAAAGATGTTTAAGAAATTGCATATGAATTTGCCTTTTGCTGAAGCTTTAGTTTACATGCCTAACTATGCGAAATTTATGGAAGAGCTTTGTTCTAATAAAAAGAAATTAGAAGGGTGTGGGACTGTGCAACTATTAGAGATAGGAAGTATTATACCTACGTTGAGTAATTTTAAAACTTCCTTCTTAATTACCTTCTACATTGTTGGGTTCAGTCCATGTTGAGGTTGCACCACTAGTTTGCACTCCTCCTCCATCAGAATTCAGTGAGTGCAGTAGCTAGGGTTGATCTTAGAATTTAGCTTAGTTATTGTTTTTCTATTTTCTTTATTTTTCTTTTCAACTTTGTCTTTAGTTTTTAAACATGTTTAGGAAGTAGTTTTTCTTTTTTAGCTAATGGAACTTTGAAAACTTATATTTTCATTGTTATGACTTTATTTTGAGCTTAATTTCAATATCGGTTGATTATTTCTTGGTTTTAAGCATATTCTTATCTTTGATTAAGTTGAGATTGATTGTTGGTTTATTGAATAAATAACTAAAAATTGGTTTTGACATAGTTAATGATTTGCATGTTCTTGGGTTAACTCTTTAATGTTTATGCATGATTATTATCCGAAATATGAGATGATTATGTATGAATTTTATTGGTTAATACTAAGAGAGGAAGAACTAAGAATAAATTGGAATTGAATCACTTGAGAAAGGCTTCAATGAATATTTAGGAAGTTAAAACTAGATTTGCATGCTAAGTATTAGATTTGTCTATGAGTTTAATACTAAGAATGATAGACTTGAATAAAGATATCTTGCTTTATTACTAGTTTTTCCATAATCACTGGTGTTTCTATTGAACTTAAGTCATTACAATGAAAGTTAAGGTGGATAGTTTCTTTAGCAAGAGAATTTCAGTTATTGCTTTGTTTTTAATTCATTTTTTAACTTTTGTTTTGTTTAACTGTTTATTTTGTTTAATTTTTGCTTTTAAATCAAAAACATTTGGGAAACAATCTCGGATTAATTTAATTCATATATAGGTATTATCCATAGCAATCCATGTTCCCTTGGGTATGATATTTTGGGGTCTTAATCTATATTTTTCTATATTACTAGCCGATCTAGTACACTTACTAGTGTCCGGCCAAGTTTTTGGCGCCGTTGCCGGGGAACAGCGGTGTTGTTTGTTTAATATTTTTGATTGAGTTAGTCTGAGATTTTTATTTTTATTTTGTTTTTAATTTGGTGATTGTTCTTTGCAGGAACAATTCTAAACATATTTCAAGATGATGCAAGATGAGGTCTAAGATTATGAATTGTTTCTTTTGAAACAACGAATGAATGATCTACTAAGAGAAAGATAGGAGATAGAACGATTGCGTGCACAATCACAAAATCCTTATTCATCACCATCCATGGCTGAAGATTCCTATTCTCTTTGGATTTTGAAAGCACAAATGGAAGAATTGAAAAGAGAGAATCAAGAATTGCGATGCTCAAAAGAGGCTTGTGTCTTCGAGAATCAATGTCTTCATAACCGACTTATATGTAAGGACGAGAAATTTAGGGCTGAAAAAGAAAAATGGAGGGCCACACAAGAAGCTATTCTCTCCGAAATCGAAAATATTTGTGACTTGCTTATAAGAAAGGAAAGTGAATATTATGCTGAAAAGGAGGAGTTGGAGGCTACATTAAGGACTCAAGAGGAAAAGTTTAGAATTCAAGAAGAGAAAATAAGGACTCAAGAGGAGACAATTAAAAGTCAAGAAAATTTATTGAGGGATAAAGAGCATGGAATTGAAAAGTTGGAATCTAAGCTAGAACTTTTGAGCACTCAAGGTGATGATGGTAAGAAAAAGGAACAAAATCATTCATTTATGGAGGATAAGGAACAAGAGGAACAATTCATATTTGAGGATAAGTCGTGTGTTTATTTAGAAGGTGTAGGATCTTTTGTAGAGAATTTTTCACCAAAGGAGCAAGAAGGAAAGGATTCTCAAGCGGAGATACCGAATTCAGTCCGCTTGAAGGATTTATTTAGGCTAGAAGAGCCAGTAGAGTTCGTGATAAATGAGCGAAAGGATGAGTCATATTTTATTGAAGATATGGAGTTTCCAGCTTTGATAAATTATGACAAGTTTCTTCTACTAATGGGAGAAAATGAGGAGCAAAGTCCAGAAAGACCTATGTTTGGATCACAAGCTCGACCTCCCGAGAGTAACAAGAGTCGAGCTGGGACTCAATAAACCAGAACTTCTTCTCTAACTCTTCTCTTTAAATTTTCATTTTTTATGTTTCGCATGTTATTTGTTTTGCTATTGTTTTTATCTTTTAAGGTGTAATACATGTTTGTTATTTGTTTGTGTCTTTTAATTCATGAGTTTAAGATATGGGTTTGAACAAAAAGCTACTTCTAATGATTTTTATGCTTCATGATTAAATTTGGATTAGTAAGAGCTTTTAAAGGAATTAAAGAGCTAATATGATTTTTGAGGTATGTAAAATTGAACTTGTCAAAGATTTATGAGTTGGTTAGATGTGAGTTTGATTTTAAGCTTCATGAACTTAACATGTCTTGAGTTAAAAGTGGACTACAATTGGAATTTAATTGATAGATGTGCATATTATTGGCATAATTCAATTGTAGCTTGGAAAAAGGAAATGCCTAAATAAGTGAGTATGAGCTGTAATTGGTTTATTTGGTTCAATGCTTGGTTTACATTGTTAATGTGATTGATTGAAAATGGTTAAAGATGAATTAAGATAAATAAAAGTTAATTTGGTGCTTTAATGCGCAGGAAAATGAAGGTCGAGAATGCAGAAGTGAAGACCATTGCGTGCCCACGTGAAGGAATCAAGCTAGTAGATGCGTGGCCACGGGTTGGAGTTTTGCCTGGCAGTAGCCTTTCGCATGCCCACATCCTCCTTCTCCAAATGCCTCGCATGCCCATGCATGGAAGACCTCCCCTAGAGCTGCCCTCCTACGTGCCCACGCGTTCTCCCTTCACAGCTGCATGCGTGCCCACGCATTAACAAGACTGCTTCGCCCATCAAACATCACGTACCCACGTGTAGGTAAGGCTACACCCATCTAAAGTTTTCACGTGGTCACGCACACACTCACTGCCTCCATTACACACACACACGTGACCACGCACACACCCACCTAAGTCATCACGTGGCCATGCATACACTATGCACACAAGCACACGTGCCCACGTGAATTTTTCCCCTTGCCTCTCACGTGACCATGCATAAGCAAAAACACACACCCTTACTCATTCACACTCACATACTCACTCAAGCATGCAACTAAGAGATTGAATTCATTCTTTTCATTATTTCCATCCTCATTAATTCAAGTAAGCACACTGTCACTTGTTCAATATTGCACTTTACTTGTGTTTATTTCTTGCATTGATATTGAATAACCAAGTGCTGATATGATTACTCAAGATTTGATTAGTTTCAGGGATTCAAAATAAGGTTTTGTGTAGAAAATTTTTTCATGAGTTCCTCGTTGCTTCAAAGCTTCGAGGGGCGCTGTCCCTCGACCCTACCCAGGGGCGCTGCACCTTAGGAACCCCATAAGGGGCATCACCCCTTAACCCCGCCCGCTAATGGGCTAGTGGACCGTCGTGTTATCTAATCCTAGCGCCTTAAATTTTATTCAAGTTATTATCTGCAGTTTTGATACATCAATTTTTATGTATACATTCAATTGAGCATGATTTGAAACTGACTTGATTTTTATGATGCATGGCATGGCTAATTGGGACTCTTGTGACGAAGCATGTTGCACTTCAATTCTTAACCAAGCACACACCTTTTCAATAAAGCACACACACTTAGTTTTTCAATTGCATGATTTACTTGATGAGCTTAAATGAAATAAATTGGCATAGGTTTTATGAGTGTTGAATATAAGTTTGCTTTGAGATTGATTTTCAGTTGTGCATTGCATTTACTCTTAGCTACTTAGTGTTTGACATTGAACTTCATTGTGGCTTCATATAGGTTGAGTTTGTATTTGAATTGGCTTATTTTATTTTATGCTTATCATGACCAATTAAAATCTTTTTCTTTCTTTTATTTAAGCCTAACCATCACCAATTCACTTTACATTTGAGATAATGCACCTTGTAACATATATTATCGATTGAGTACTTAAGCAAGTTTGGCCTAGTTACATTTGTTCACTTAGTTACCATGTTTATTAAGTCTTGTTCATTGCACTTTATTGGTTTTAGAGGCATGTTTGCTTGTTAACTTAATTTCATTAACCTCTTGCCTTCTTTTTGACTTGATTATGGTTTTAAATGTGGTGAGCTTATATTTTTCCTTGGTCACTAACTTGTTTCTCAAAAGTGATGAAGTGTGCTGAAATTTTTCATACTTTGCTGAGGACAGCAAGATTTTAAAGAGGGGGATAGAGCTCAGCTGAGCTAGAAATTGAAGATCCAACTAAGGGAGTTTTTCTTACCTTGCTCATTTTCTTACTCATGAATTATTTTGTTTTAGTCATTTTTGTTTTTGTTTTTGTTGTTTAGTTTTGTTTTTAGTTGCATGTTTAGTTTTTATTTTGCATGTTAGTTTAGTTAATTCATTTATCATTTATTGTACATTTAGCTTCATTCGTCCTAGTTATTCTCAAAAATTGAACATTTTGAACTTGAATTTAGAATGTGCAATGTTTAAAATTCTTGTTTAGCATTAGAACAAGCATGTTGTTTAATAAATTTTTGGCTAGTTTAATATTCAATTTGGCTTATATTTGTTAGTTTCTACATTTTTGAGCACTTAAGACCAGTTTTTGAACTTAAAGAAAAAAATGCATGAAATAGTTAAGTGATGAATTTTAGAACACTAGAACCTTCCTCATCACCCTTCAAAGCATAAAAATTACTCAAAACAACTTGAAAAGTGATCTAGGCAATGTTTTTCTTGTTGAGCCATATTTTAACTTGTTTTCCTACCCTATATGCATATTTATCCTTTGTTAGCCAATTTTGAGCCTAATGAGGTATGCTTAATGCATTCCATATTTTTTTCTTGTTACACTCATTTATTTATTTTACCATATAAAGTAAAAAGCTTTTATCTTCCCTTCTAGAATTGGCCACTCTAGGATTGGATGGATTAATGAAAATTGGGTATCTTGATGAGTGTAGTAAGATAGTTTTGAATTAAGGGCTATTGTTGAAGTCAAGTGAATAGTGAATTGTGACTTTGTGATTACCTATATTATTATTGTATTGTCAACATCAAAGCTAGTGAAAAAAATAAAGAAAAGAGAAAAAAAAAGAAAAAAAGAGAAAAAGTGAAAGAAAGAAAGAAAGAAAGAAATGTTTAAATAAAGCTAGCATGTATGGCAAAATCTTAAGTGTGGGGTAGCTATAAGGAAAAAATAGATATGACTTCTAAAAGGGTATAAATGGTGAATTTGAGAGAATTTTAAGATTGTACTTTGAATTGTGAAGGGTTGGGAAATTTGGCTAAGTTCTTTATTGATTAAGTTAATGGGATGAAATTGGAGAATTGTTAGTCTATTTTATCTTAGAGTGGCTATTCTTATTGTTGATCTTTTATCCATTCTTTGATAACCAATACCTTAGCCCCATTACAACCTTCAAAAGACCTAAGTGATTCTAAGTTTTGTTTTTGAGTTGTTTAGCGGAGATGGCCTCCGGGTTCCGGTGCTAAAGGAGAGGCCTATGGTGTTTCTAGAGTTTCAAGTGCGAAACCATATGTATACTTAGGTGTACATTCATTCTAAACTTGACTATGAATTTGCATTGGTGTTTTGGATTTTGAAAATACTTAAAATGTTTTGGTCTTGCACCCACACTATGAAACTAACTTATATTGTCTTGGTTGAATTTATTCTAGTTGAAAATTTTATTAAGTGCTCTTGTTAATTGCTAAACTTGATTTTGAAATGCATAATTCTTTATTGGAGTTTGATTATTTTGAGAAGTTGGATTGTTCTAATTTGCTCGAGGGCGAGCAAAGTCTAAGTGTGGGGTATTTGATAATAGTAATTTATATGATGTTTTTAGTATGTTTTAATGTGTTTAATTAGGTTAATTTTGTGTTAATTAGGTTAGATTTGAGTTAATTGGTTAATTTTATGTTTTTGGAGTTAATTGTAAATTTTGGTGTTTTTCAGGGTTATTTTGCAAGAAAAAGGACTTAATTGTAAAAAGGGCAAAGATTTGGGCCAAAACTGCAAATATGGAAAATTTATACGATAAAGTGATCGTGAAGTCCAGAAGAGTTATGCGTGGCCACGTGAAAATGAATGAAGAAGAAGACATGGCCACGTGTGAGAAAGAAGCAAGTGATGAGTGGCCACGTGAAAGTATATGAAGAGAAGACCCATGGCCACGTGAGAATAAGCTTAAAGGAACACATGGCCATGTGTTTCAAAGAACAAAATTATACATGGCCACGTGAAAGACTAAAAGGAGAAAATAATGCAGAGACGTGACCACGTGGATTCCAAGTGAAGGACCACACGTGGCCACGTGTGAAGGAAGACTTAATGTACCCGTGCCCACATGATGAAATACAAAAGAAAATGGCGTGGCCACGTGATCCAATTCTTCTACTTCGCGAAGGATTCTCGAACTTCCTATTTTAGGCAGAAATTACTTCTTATTTGGTTCTAAGAGTTTGAGAAGGAATACACAACATCTTTTGCCTATAAATAGCAGTCTAAAACACTAAAGAAGGGGATCGAATTAGAGAATTAGGGATTAATCTTAGAATTTAGCTTAGTTATTGTTTTTCTATTTTCTTTATTTTTCTTTTCAACTTTGTCTTTAGTTTTTAAACATGTTTAGGAAGTAGTTTTTCTTTTTTTGCTAATGGAACTTTGAAAACTTATATTTTCATTGTTATGACTTTATTTTGAACTTAATTTCAATATCAGTTGATTATTTCTTGGTTTTAAGCATATTCTTATCTTTGATTAAGTTGAGATTGATTGTTGGTTTATTGAATAAATAACTAAAAATTGGTTTTGACATAGTTAATGATTTGCATGTTCTTGGGTTAACTCTTTAATGTTTATGCATGATTATTATCTGAAATATGAGATGATTATGTATGAATTTTATTGGTTAATACTAAGAGAGGAAGAACTAAGAATAAATTGGAATTGAATCACTTGAGAAAGGCTTCAATGAATATTTAGGAAGTTAAAACTAGATTTGCATGCTAAGTATTAGATTTGTCTATGAGTTTAATACTAAGAATGATAGACTTGAATAAAGATATCTTGCTTTATTACTAGTTTTTCCATAATCACTGGTGTTTCTATTGAACTTAAGTCATTACAATGAAAGTTAAGGTGGATAGTTTCTTTAGCAAGAGAATTTCAGTTATTGCTTTGTTTTTAACTCATGTTTTAGCTTTTGTTTTGTTTAATTGTTTATTTTTTTAATTTTTGCTTTTAAATCAAAAACATTTGGGGAACAATCTCGGATTAATTTAATTCATATAATGGTATTATCCTTAGCAATCCATGTTCCCTTGGGTACGATATTTTGGGGTCTTAATCTATATTTCACTATATTACTAGCTGATCTAGTACACTTACTAGAGTCCGATCACTCCCCCAAACAACTAGGTAACTACTCACTACCCATTACAAAAGAAGAAGAGAAAAAGAAAGAATAAACCCAGATTTTCATGTGAAAGATGAACACCCACTTGAATCCAAGCTTCTTCAACCTTTTTTCTCCAAGTATCCAATGGAAGTTGAGCTCTAAATGAAATAAACTAATAATCTAATCTATATTTTTGTGTAATATATGATATTTTCAAGTATGAATCTATAAACTATGTATGAAAAATAAAAGAATCAAAGAACAAATGAAGAGAAAAACCTAGATCTGAAAAATATTTAAGATAAATGCTAAATAGAAATTTTGGCGTATATAGCCCTGAATAAGGTCATGATCAATGCTAAATTCTTTACTGTTTATGACGTACTAAAAATTTGGCTTCTGGACTAGATGGGTTATGGTCAATGCTAAAAACCCCCTGACCATGACATGTTCCTTCATTGCATTCTTAACTGAAGATTGCATGCCTCACGGTCAGTATTAAAAAGATTGCTGACCATGAGGTCTTCTCTTCTCAATTTTGGATTGAAAAAGACTAAGTCACGGTAAGCAAAAAATACTTTTCTAACCGTGACATGATTTGAATGGTGAGTTTTAATAAGAACCCACTACTGCACGATAAGTACTAAAAACCTATTGACTGTGAGGCACTTACAAAATTTGAAATAAAGAACAAAAACCCATCAAAAGCTCTTCAAAGCACATGAAAGATAGAATTTACAAGGTTTGGACAGAAATTATTGAATTTAAACAAAATAAAGCAAAAGACACTGAAAAGACACTTAAAACTTGATTGAAATTGACTAAAAACTAGATACTAAATTGAAGTTATCAGTGTTTTACATTGTTTTGATTATTTTCTTCATTAATTCTCATTCAGTCCATGTTATTTCATAATTTTATTAAGATATCTTAAATTATTTGATCATTTTAATCATTTATTCTTTTCCATTCCTATATTTTACTATTCGGCCATTATTAGGTCATGTGCACATCAATTTGTTTAATTCATCAAACACATTTCTATCATATTTTCCATACATTTTAAACATGAATTTACCATTAATTTAATTCTTTATCTAACCTTAATTTCATTTACTTACATAATAGGTTCCATAACTAATGTACCTTTTTCAGTTATAATTTCAAGTGTTTAACATCATATGTCTCTTTATTAATCATCTAATTAAATCAATCTATCATTAGCTTGAATTATAGTTCATATTTAACACAATAGGGTTCTAAACTAATTTCTCACTTTCATTCATTCTTTTATGCAGTTTTTCATGCCAAATCAATTCTTTAACATTCAATTTCATTATTCTATCTTTAATTTAAATATAAACATCACATACATTAAAACCCTAAATTACATAATTTAGGTTTACATGGAATAAATTAGTTTAGGTAACCACTTACCTATTTTCCAAGCTCTATCCATGATTTCTTTGCCTTTTCTATAATTTCCTTCCATTTTCTCCTTGTTTCCACTTGTTTCCCTTAAATTTCTATATGGGCCAAAAACTTCATGAATTATCTCCTCAATTTTTCTTCATCCATAATTCAAAATAAACTCAAAATATAAATCTCCACATCAAAATCTACCTAGAAATCTATTAGATTCATCAAAATCTCACAAAATTAGCTTACTTAAATTTTTGCTCTAAACTTCTCTTCACAATTTCATCCACTTCCTCCACTCTAAATTTGAGTTTTTCTTGATTTTGAGTATGCTATGAGATGATAAGAGTGATTCTAATTGATAAAGCATGAAAAATTATAGTGGGAGAGCTTGAATCAAGTGAAAATGGTGGAATTTAACTAAATTTTGTGTTATATTTTTTGAAGAGAGGGAGAGATTCTCTTTGGTCCATATTTTTTCTAGATATTTATGGGCTTAGGCGAATATTATTCCCAAAAATCATCCCCAAAAATAGTGGTTTAAAGGGTGGACAAATCAAACCACTTTATGCGAACATAATTGTGTCACTTGTTAATTTCTCATTGGCTCATCCAACCTTATTTTATTTTTCAAAAAAAAATATTCCAAAAATGCCTATATATTATAATTAATATTTCTTAAAATTTTGGATCAATCGAAGTTCGTTTCGATAGGTTTTAGGGCACCAAAACATTTTCAATCGGTTCGAAAACTTGATTTTTTTGCCTTATTTCATATTTCAATGTTACCCTAATCAAAATTCTCTAAAAATTATACCAGGGTGCAAGAATATATCCATTAATATTTTTCTAAAATTTTGGGTCATTCTGACATTATTTCTATATACTTTCAGCTCTGACGGAACAAATTCACCAGTCCAAAACCCAAATATTCAAATCTATTCGAAAAATTATTTTTCACTTCCAAAAAATTATTTAGGCTGTTTCTAATAGCTTTATTAAATCATAATAATTTTTGAAATTCTATAGAATATTTTTAGGCTTGGTCAAATTTGTGGTCAACCTTATTACGGTCTAATAAAATTCTTCGCTATCTATTTTGAGAGCTTATCGAACCTTAATTTCACCTTAAATTATACCACTGGACCCCATATAGTTTACACTATATAGTCTAATGGTTGAGCACCAAAGTTGCCCAATAGGTTACCCATCCTAGTATTTATTTAACCGAAGCACGTTTAACACTGAAATTCTTATGGGATTCAATGTACTAGTGCTAATATAATTGCACCCAATACTATTCCAATATTACTATTCACAATCCAAAAATTACTATTTATGAAATTTTAAATTTTTTGCCATTACAGGTTCTGCCTCTAAGATTGTCAAAAACTAACTTGAAATCTAATAATGTGTGCTGCCTTATCATTGAGAGCAGGCTACACTGTTTTATTAATATCCAAAGATTTAAAAGCTCAAATGGAGTAATTTTAAATGATTTGAAAACTAAAGACATAAGCGAACAACTTTGCAGAAGAATATTTTGCCTAGAAATTTCATTTATTATACCATAAACCCCTCATTAGGGCAGAATAGCTGCCAGTTGAGAAACAAAAACCCAAAATCAACCCGGATGGACCATCCAATTGACCTAACTACACCAAAACTCTTTAGACTTGGCAAAAGCAAAGAGCCTGATGGGGTCAGACCATGGTCCTACCGGGTCACTCCTCATTTTACCCCAAACTTGAGTTTTACATTCTAGAAACTATCGAAACTCACTCAAACTTTCCTGAACACTTTTAGAGCATTTTAAACATAAAAAATAGGGGTAATATATGTCATGAAATATATGTAAAGTATAATCCAATATTGAAGTATAGTTAAAAAATAAATCTTAATATAAGGGAACATAAGCATATGAGTTAACTTAGGCTACCACTAAACCCACATATCAACTTTATACATGTAAACCAGTGTGACTAAAATATAAGAATACAACGAAAGGCATAAACATATATGCTTGAAGATGCATATGTACATAATTATTCACATGATTATGTATGACTAAAGATGTTTCAATTAAGTGATGCATACATATATGAATGTTTATATTCTTAAGAATATACATCGATGACCAAAGTTACACTATTGTTATTATTATGAATATTTGCATATGCACAAATATATAGTGTAATGAATTGAACTTGATGAATGAAAAGATGTGAAAGATGAATCAATGCCCGTATTTAGAGCTTATAGATGGCATGCCTATAGGGTGCAGTTGCAACTACCACAGTTTTGACCCCATTTAGGTCCACATTTTGTCTCTATTTATAACCACAGTCTTGACCCCTATTGGGTCTACATGTTTGATACCTTCGAGTATCCACAGGATTAAATATCTATGGATAGTCACAGGGTTAAATATCTATGGATATTCATATGATTGATACCTTTGGGTATCCATAGGATTAAATAGCTACAGATATTCATATGATTGATACCTTCGGGTATCTACAGCATCCGTTATCCACACTTATAGGACTTAAGTAGGCAATTCATAGGAAATGATAAAGAGAGAAATTATATGCTAATCAATTATGTAATATATGATTGAACTTGTAGTACAATATTGTCATGGCATTTTAATTTTGGAAATTGCCATTATAAGTAACGTAAATGTTTTATTATTATATCTTAATTATGCTTATGTGCTTGGAAATGACCATTGTGAATGGTTGTTCAAATATTAATTGTTCCCTACTAAGCTTTATATCTTAGCATGAGTGTTTATCCGTGTAGGTACCCAAGCTAGGACTCTTCCATAGAGACTTGATCTACAAAAGGAAGGCCAACACAAGAGCTAGGAAGAGTTGAAAGTATGAAGTTTGTATTTTTGCTTTTATCTTTGTACATGACATTTTTATTAGAAAGTGATGTAGTGTAATATTGGTAGGATGAACCTAAATTTTGTAAAACTTAATAGTACATATATCAAATTAGTTGGATATGGGAATATGAATGCAAAATGTTTAATCTTGATAATGGAATTTATATATAAGTTTATAACATGTAAACTAGTTATATTCTTCAATAATGGATGTAAAGGATAAGTAAACAAAATATAGTTATTATCTATATGGTATGTATGTTAACTGGAGAAAGGCATTTAAAGTGAGCATTACATAGCAGGTCTTATACTTTAACTCTTATGCTTTTACTCATTAAGGGGTATACATAGCTTAGTAATTGGGTATGTGATGAATTATCAGGAGGTAGTTGAGTGACCGATAGAATATTCACCATCCCTAATGTTATGGGGAGTTCTATCTCACAATATTCCATAATCTTTATGCATAAATCTTTGGCCAAAGTACAATGCAAGGTGAATGAGATTCACAAGGGCATTTTCGAATTAAAGACATAAATATAAAAATATAATAAGTTTATGGATGAATTGATATAAGTCCATATTCAATTCATGAATGAGATGAAAGTGTGATTAAAAGACATATTGCAAGGTAATTGGATGTGGAAAGGTAAACTTAAAACTACAAACTTTTTTGTCATTTGGGTAGCCGTGATACTTGACTAGAAGCCTTTCATGACTTGTACTAGAATGTATGAAAATATAAATAGATATTGATAATTTAAAGAATTTAAATCATACAAACTAGGATTTACAAACACATTTGGTACAACCAACAACCTATAAACTCAAATGGTCACACACATAACAGAATAAATATCCGAGGCAAAATGCAGTGTATAAGTTGGACATATGATTTTGGGGGAACTTATTAAATCGAAGAAAATTGATTTAGGGTATTGAATTAAACCTCACAAAATTTATAAGGTTTAATAAAAAGCTAAAAAAGGCTATAGTTGGATTTTTGGTTTTTCTAATGGCCATTCATGTTGATGAACAATCGTTGGAAGTGAATATCAATGTCCATTAATCAAGATGAATGAGCATTGGATATATAAACCTAATGGGTTTAGGTAAAGTAGAATCAATAGCCTTTAAAGGAAGAGCCTTACTCAAGGGTTGAGACTATCCTTCTTATACAAAATTCGATTCTTTTGAATTTGTTGCTCTTGCTACTGCTCTGTTCACTTCCTTGCCATTCTTGTAACCATCACCTGTAATCTGTATAGGTGCATCTGCACCCCTTTGAATGGATAATAAAGAAAGGATTTCTCAAAGCAACCCCTTGTGATGTGTCCTGAACCCCGTAGGAACCTGGTTTGTTATCCAAACCCACTTTTAGGGCCCGAGATCGGATCAAGATTCATTTAACTCGTGAAAGCCAATCACTTCACAATAGACAAGGATCCAACTTAACACGCGATGCCTTCGAGCATCAAAAGGCATGAGATAACATATTAGACTATCCCTATTTATTCACTAATGATTAAGCTACAAGGTGTTTACTGAGCATCACAAGGCATACATTATGGAGTTGCCACCCAATAGGAGTGATTATATTACCTTGTGAAACTGAAAACCATAAATGGTTCGAATCTCACCCATACTCGCATAATTGGTTGATAGCAATATAATTGATTATTTATTGTTAATTATCTCAATCTTCTTCTCACATATTATGAGACAAAAAAAATTAAATAAACACACAAACACATAAAAAGCAATAAAAACACACATAAATCACAGTGATTTAAGGACATTGGTCTTGGCGTGAAGGATTATTTAGTTTTTTTTTAATTTATCATTCAAGTAAAATGTTTTGCAAGAAATCATAATAATAAATATATAAACAAGCACAAATCAGGATATTCATTGAATCTGGGATTTTGATCCCCGCATGTATATTTACAAAAAAATTATTTTCATGTAATTTTAGGCTAACCAGGACATTGGTCCATTTTATTAATAAAAATCCACTTAATTAAATGAAAAAAATTAGCATGATTTTCTTAGTTTTCGTGTTAAAATATCCCTTTTTACTAATTATTACAACCCGAATAAATAATATAGGCCAAAAATACAAATAATTTGAATAAAATAAAACAAGCCAGATTAATTAAATAAATTCCTTGAGTCTAGATAGATCTCCTCCATTTTTCTCAGGTCCTTCCAACCAAATCCCGTATGTTCATGCATTAAAAAATATTAAGATAGGGATTGATTAGACAAGAGCAAAAGAAGGGATAAAGACTATGTCATAAAGTAGCAATAAGTATGCAGGCTAATGTATAAAAAATCAATACATAAGTGTGTTAGAAGACAAAATAAAAGGAAAAAAAAGTACTTTGCATGTCAAATAAAGAGAATAGAAGACAGAGGCCTAAAGATCAGAGAGAGAGGGTGAGTCACGACCATAAAGAGGTCGAGTCACGGTCCAAAGGGATCGAGTCACGACCTTGAGTGGGGTGACTCACGCCCCAATCCAGCGAGTCACTAGCCTCTCCAAAGTGAGTCATAACCTTGAGTCAAGAGCGAGTCATGGTCAGAGCCCATGACTCACTCATAGACCAAGCTCATGAGTCAGCTCTGGACAGTCCAGTTTGCTAGAACATCGCCATGGCTGAAGCTCAGACCTCCAAAAATTCATTTTAAGGCCCAAAACTAAAAAAAAAACCCTAAACTCCCTAAAAACAACATATAAACTTAAAACAATGTCTAAAAACATCAAACAACATAATTTGCATAAAATCACCAAGTGAAATAAAATGGGTTCTAGAGAGAGAAAATGACATCTATTATACATGAAACCTCAACCAATTTCAAAAAGATGGCATATTCATGCATAAAGCACAAAAACACACATAATTAAGCCAATAAAGCAATATTTACAAAAAAAAAGCCAAAAACACAAAGTTAAAAAAAATATACAGAGAAAGACAGCAAAAACAGAGCAAGCCAAAATAAATATATTTCAAACTGGATTTTTGCAAGAATTAAAGAGCTAGATTTACACAAAAGCCATAGATTTGTCTCTTACGTTACCTTCAGTAGAGCTGTTTTTCATAGAACTAGTGAGTGTGCTTCTTCTTCCTCTTCCTGCTTCTTACGTTTTTTCTTTTTAAAAACCAGAGTAAAGCTAGTTTTTTTTTCTCTCTTTTGTTTGTTAGCTAGAAAATGGTTATTGTTGTGTTAATCACCAAAACCATCCCATCCCTCCTTAATTACTTCGATTAGGATCTAGGAAAATGAGAGATTTTTTCCTTAAAATTATCCCTTGTTTTGCAGGGTGAAAGTTTGGAAATTTGGCCAAAAAAACCCAGTTACGGGCATGACAGGCAACTTAATGTCAGTGACTCGTGGGCAAAAAATAGTGGGACCAAAATCATTTTAAACAAAAAACTAGTGAGCCACGAACCAAAGGCCATGACTTGCTGGTGAGTTGTGGGCTAAAAATGAAAGTGAGTCATCCACTCAAGGCCATGACTCAGAGGTGAGTAACAAGCTTAACTTGTGAGTCGTGCCCGTGACTCATTCATGGGTCAACCAATGACCCTCATTCAAAACCACTTTACCTAATCTGCCAAAAGAAATGAAAATGTCATCTTTAAAAGACCAGTTTCCCCCTAAGATGCTAAAATATTTTCTCAAAATAAACACCATTATAGGAGAAGAGAAAGCACATGCCGCTTCATTGTTGTCTCCAAAATAGCATTATCCTCATTAGGTAACCCTGACAAAGGCTGACTCAGGTCCAGTGTCTATAGTTGCCCCCAAGTTTGGGATAGGTAGGACACTAGTGTCTAGGTTTGCCAAAGTTCAGAGCACAGCGATAAAAGATGCGTACCAAAGGCAAGAAAATCTCAAAACGTAGACATGTACCATTCAAGGTAGTGAACTTCTAGTTAACTCTTGACTGGGTGATTACCGTTAGTTTGTCAACATTTTAATCCTTGTTGGAGTAGTTACCGTAAGCTTGTCAACGTTTTGACTCCGTGTTTGGTATTTACCATAAGCTTGTTGATGTGTTAACCTTGTATCAGATGAGTAATTACCATCAACTTATCAATGTTTCAACTCTTGATTGAATCGGAGCGATTACCATAAGCTTGTCGATGTGTTAACTCGATATTGATTGGGTAGTTACCATCAGCTTATTGACATTTTAACTCAGTCTAATGATATGACCGGCGCTAGCTTGTGGGCACAAAAGGGCAGGGAAGATGATTGAATACCTCTTAAGAGGACTTTTGCTTTGGAATGGCATATCACTTTTTTAGTGAACACCGATACCCATAGAAGTGTCTGACATCAAAACTGTGATGCAACAAAAGAATATTACTTACCCTTTTATGGGTTTGCATGACTGCCTCCATGCATGTTTAATCATGAAATAATGAGATCATCCTTTTGAGGAGCATGCTAGGCATACTTTTGACATTTGAACAGTCTAGATATGACCGAACTTCATTTTGATTTAATTGTACAACATTTACAATGCAAGGATGTTGTTGATGTGAAATTTTTGAGATGCCCCCTGTCTTAAATCGAAACATGATAAATCATCTTGTGATATATGTTGCTTAATTAATACTCCAATTGATTAATTTAAAATCCAAATCTTTATTGAATTTGTCATGATTTATGCAAACAATTTTCATTATCGTTCATCATGTTTCATCTTATTTTACATTTCATCATTTTATTTTATTATTATTATTTTTTAGTCACATTAACATTCATAGACAAATAGAAATACATACATATATATATATATATATATGCAAATAAACAACATAGGAAAAAACTGAAATAAAATAACATCCACACATCATCCAAATAAAACTAAAATAGAAATGTTAAAATTAAAAAAGTAAATATAACTGAAAACGAATATAATAACAAAACATAAATGATAAAACGGCTCTCTGAAAGTCATTAGCAACATCTTAGTATGGTAAAGTTTGGTAATCTGGCTGATGAATGAGGTGGTAACTATATAGGATGCCAAGGCCCTACCTCTAATGAATGTGGAGGTGGTGGTGATGGCTAGAGTATAGTGAACTCGACTCCTATGGCCTGTGATAGGGGTGTCAGGCCTTGTCCGATAAACTCAGCTAAATGGGGTAGGTTATCTCAAACCTACCTTATGGCTAGCTCATATTGATGCACTGCTACCTCCACTTAAGTCAAACAGGATGTATGAAGAACTCTAGTCTTAGTCATAGCTTGCCTGAAATCATAAACCTCCTTTTCAACCTTTCTTGCAGTGTCTGTAACAGTAGGTACAAATGCATCCATATCTTAAGTGTGTCTACCAAAAGATCAGTTGGATAAGGTGACTATCTCGCTTAAAGTCTACAAATCCTGCCTCACACCCTTAACGACAGTCTCCAAGCTAGCTAATCTACTCTCCAAGTCTCCGAGAGCACTAAAGGAAGCTACAGTTGGTGGTACTAGACCACGAAAAGTAGAGGCTCCTGGGTCCCCCTATGCACTGAACCTACGAATCCTAGGAGGAGCAGGAATCCACAAACTGCTGAAACTTTATCATGATGTCGACTGTGACCATAGGGAGTGACTGGAACTAAACCTCATATCAGGGGCCTAAGTGCCCAAGTGAGCCTGACCAACGGGAGAATGGGCCTCCAATGCAAAATCTCCAAAATGCTTAGGCACTTAGGGAGGATAGTGGGTGGCCTGTATAGGACTGACAGGCTAAACACCATTAGGTGCAGCATGTCAATGCTTGTGAATCCTCAACTTGCAATCTGACTCATCTACTAACAATAATCTGTAATCTCCTGTTTAAATATGCTCAATCATACGCATATCTGCTGCCATATCAAAACTCGCTATTACATCCCCTAAGCTTGTACCCCCATCTCAGACTCAAGAAATCTGAATGATAGTAACAATCGAGTGACTATGGCCCCAACAACTATTGCAGTACCTGGGCCTTGGGTTATCCTAGAGATATTCTACAAAATCTCATAAGCAATGTTAATGCAATGACCCTCAACCATACCCCAAAGGCTCTAGATATCTACGACTTTCAGGGACCCTAGGCTCCCTAACCGACATATATAGGAACTCGAGAGGATTCTCTATAAGTACCACAGTACCTGTAAAATTAACATATTGGCCTTTGCTATCACGGGATTGTAAGGAAAACCTCGCCTAGCAATAGTGGCCCACTGGTCATCTCTAGCTGCCCTTCCCGAGACCAGCCCACCCTCACCCATAGGTAATCCAAAAGCCTCTGAGACTCACATCCGAGACATGTTGAAGGTATGGTAAAAAAACTATGAACATAACCACTCTAGCCTTATTGATAACCTCTATACTGGAAAGTGGCAAAAAACTAATGGACTGCAACAGGATAAGTAGCGAATGCAGAAGCGTACACTATAAGAAAAAAGGTGTAAGGACCACACTAGTCTATCCGGATTACTATTACTTATCTTAATATTTTAATAAACAATACATATAATACTAGCGATATGTTTTTATGTCACATAATTAGTTATTCTTTAACTATATAATTCATACATTAGAACAAGTTACATAAACATACACTTTGTTACATCATACACATATTTTGAGTTAATAGTTATAGAACATGTTCATTACATTATTTTATAAGATTTGCACAAATCCAAAAGAGAAAACAGTACAATTTAAACATCCTAACTTCTCTTCCTAGCTGGTGTTGGCCTTATCCCTGAAGCAACGACATATCTTGAACCTACATGGATAAACACCCGTGATAAATTATAAAGCTTAGTGGGGAACAATACATATATGAACAACCACTCATAGTGATTGTTCTCAAGCACATAATAAACGGTAATAATGTCGATATATTATAATCAACATGCAAGAGTCATAAAATAACTCACATAGCATAATTAATCATATAATGTCACTATATATAGATGGATCATAAATAACTAATCAAGTGTTCATCAATATAACATATATTGTTTAGTTCATACTGTGAAATGCCTGCAAAGCCCTATGGGTGTTGATAACGGGTGCTGTGGATACCCGTAGGTATCAAATATCTAAATACCCGAAGGTATTATTCTTGTGGATACCCGAAGGTATCAAATATATTTATAGATCCAACTGGATCAAGCCTGTGGTCCCAATCAGGGACAAATAAAGACACAAACGAGGTCAAACCTGTAGCAGCTGCGACTGTAACCCTATAGGCATGCCTATCTATCCACAACCAAGTTCTATGTGTAGGCAAATAATCATATTTCTTATGTCATTAGCTCATATTATAGCATTTCTCTATAAAGTAGAATAATTCCAAATAATATGATATACTATACAACAATCATTACCGTATAATGGTATTGTATCTATCATTCATATTCGAATAACCAATTATAAGTATCACATATTATTTCACAAATATTGCCTTTACATTTCATTTCAATATATAATTTATGTATATGTAAATTGAATGTTGTACATTCTCGTGTTTATCATTCATGTAAACTCGTGTTCTAAGGTCTATTATGTCCTGTTATAGTAACAACACATGGGGGATAGCCTATTATAGTAGAAAAATAAGAAAAATAGGCAAATATAGGGGACAAACGTTTGTTGTCACGCTCGCGGCAGAGGGCGACGGCCCAAACAACCATTCCTCTACTCACAAAATCCTATAGACTGGTTAAGAACATCAACTTATACCTCAATTTAGGCATAACAATAGACTTTTTATGACAAAGTTGTCTTCTACAAAGTTTTATCCCTATGTTTCTAGTTTCTAACACATCAAAAATAATCTCAATCAGAGCTATAAATCTCAAGATATCCCATAAAAACCGCCGAATGCTCCCAGTGATAGGGCAGCAGTCAAGACCCGGATTCAATCAAAATTTTCTCTATCCTATAGTTTGATTCAGATTTTGTATTCTTCATATGAAATGAATATATATAAGTCTAGTTTCTTATCAAACTGGAATTTCTCAATTTGAGTCACGAAAGCTCAAGATATCAGAAATTTTGTCTAGATAGGTCATGTGAACTCTAAGACTATTTTTCCCTTATTTTCAACCAAACTTCCTATTTCAGTTTTCATTTAAGTCTAACCTTTAATTTTCATGATATTTACTTAATATAACATCACATATTACTAATCTCACATCATATGCATAATAAACACACACTAACAAGGTTAAGTTCCCATACCTCTCTTAAAAGACTCCATCAATCTTTCTTTCTCCTTATCTTCTCCTTTCTTTACCTTCTCCCTTCATCTTTTCTTGATCCTAGCTTTAGGTTGCTATAACAATCATCTCTATTTCTCTACCATCTACTGCTCTACCCATATGAATCATCATCATCATAGGCTTGAGGGAAGATAAGAAGCAAAGGAGAAAATAAAAGAAAGGAAAGAGGAAACAAAAATGAACCCTAAGGCCAAGAATGGCCGGCCACCACAAAAGAGAAGAAATATGATTTTTCTTCTCTCTTCCCTAGCCTCCTAAATGTCAATTTATTATTGATGATTCAATAAAAATCTTGGAAAACTTTATTTTGGTCCCTCTTTGTATTTTTATTTCTTAATTTTATCTCTCATCTTCCTTTATTTCTAGTTTTATCACAATTCTTTTACTTTGTCTTTTCAATCAAGTCCCTAATTTTAAATTTTCCCTTAATTAGTCACATAATTAACTTTTGTCTCAAGCAAAATAACTATCTATCTCTCCTAGGATACCATTAGGGGTATTACAAAAGGCCTATAAGGATGGGAAATCTGGTCCTTAAAAGTGCCAATCCGGTCCCTAAAAACCAACAAGGACGGGAAAATTTGGTCGCTATCCCATCCTTACAGGCTTTGCCACTAATGATAATTAAAGACCGAGTGTATCAACCGGTCCTTAAAACTTTTAGTGACTAGATAAAAATTGGCTCCTAAAAAGTATTAAGAACTGAATTTCCCATCTTTAATCATGTAAGTCACGTGATGATTGACCTTATTAAGGACCACAAATCTAGTCCTTAAAAGCATAATAACGACCATAAACTTTCAAGGACAAGATTAAAATCCGGTCCCTAAAATCATTATTAAGGGCCAGCTTTCTTGTCCCTAATAATATAGCTCATGTGACCATTCAGGTTATTAAGGACCAAAAATCTAGTCCTTAAAAAGACAATAAGGATCATAAATCTAGTCTTTAAATGAAGTCATCATATGACCATATTTTACACTCTGTATTAGTTTTTAAATAAATAAATAAATAATTTTTTTCATCATATATTTTCAATTATAATTTACATAAAACACGTAATAAATACATATACACATAATTGTCAATAGTATCATACTTTTATTTAAATTTTGTGATTAATTATAAATAATAAATTTTATCTAGAAAATAACATTGTATTATTTACATTGGCCACTGGCCATCCCTTTGAAAAATACTACAATTTTATTTCTAATATTCCTAGTAAATTAATTTTGTATAAGCCTTTAAATATTTAAATTGAACTTAAATCTCTAAATCCTGCAAAAAGTATACAGCTTGCTCCTCCAAAATCCTGAGCAAATCAATAGTAGCTAGAGTATATAGCTTTCTGTCTTCTGTTTTCTTTGGTGGTTGTACCTTATTAGCTTCCTGAATATTCAAGGTTAATACTCGAAGATCATGCAAGTTAATAAACCAGATATTTTATAAGATAAATTAGAAAACTGTTATGGTCATCCACAAGTAAGAGAAAATAAAAAGAAATTCAAAGATCGCTTAAGAATCAATTAATCACCAAAGACAAAAATTGCAACACATACAAGTATGTTAACGTATTTGTAGTATACAAGCAATACTAAAATCTACAACCATACATATCTCATGGTCATATTCTCCATTTTCAATAAGTACCAGATGATAGAAGGAAATGCATTAGGCAGGATACAAATTGCACAGAGATAGATCAAAAAATATATAGTGAAATATGATAATTACGGTCATATTCTGTATCATTTGATCAGTCAAAGACCTTATAGTTATCTGCATCTGTTCCACCCTCTATCAACTCTCTCTTTCTCTCTCTCTTTTCTCTTTTAAGTTCTAACAATAAACCCAAAGTTCAAAAACTGAAGTTTAGCATGCGAACCTAATTCACAAAGTATACAACATCTGTACCACACAACTACCCAGTCTCACATAAATAGTCATTGATAATCTTTATTCTTTTAAGTACAAAATTATGAAACATAAGTAAAAAATTGAAATACTAAGTAATAAGTAACAGTATTTCATATTCTTCTGTTTGGGCTTAGAGGAATGTAAAACATCTGCCACCTTACAGAGTAGCTGACTCTTTTTATTTCCTCTATTTTTTCTTAAAATAAATAATATAGTGGATTCTAAAATGGTCCATAGAGCAGGAAACCAGACAATCTAGACAACATCAAATTTTAAAGCACAATTTTACAATTAAGAGAAAAGGTATCCACTGAGAAAAACAAAAAACACCTTGTTAGTTGGAGCTTCTTAGAGACACTCATAAAGAGGGTGAAGCTCTTTCCTAAAATGACATTCAAACAATAAAGGTGCACTACAAGTAAATAAAGAAAAGGATCATAATTGTCTTGAATAGAAAAAATAGGCGGTAATGTCCTTTCTTCAACAAAGAAACACATTGGTAATGTTAGGTTTTCGAAATAGCGATTGGTGAAAAAACCTTGCAAAGAAATACATTGGTAATCGTTTGATGAATCTTTGGATGCTCTTGTAGCTTCTTAATTATTTTTTCATAAGAAAAGTCTATTATGTGATGTGAAACTATCTAAGCAAATCAAAAGAGATAATAATTAAAATAGATGATACAAGAGAAGGCAAGAGATAAGACCCAAAGTAAAGTGGAAGTAGAGAGACTGAGATGTATGAATAATGGTAAAGAAGTATTGGCATAATGGAATAAGTAGTTTTCTGGTTCAGTAATGGAAAAAGATAATTCTAAAATGTTCTATACAGCAGGAAACTAGAAAATCTAGAAAGATAGAAACTAAATTTATCAAGTGACTCCTAAGACTAGAGACAAGCATCTAAAATTTAATTCAAGGAAAGTTAGAAGTCTTAAAAAGGCATAAAAGGGAGAGGAAGAACGAGATGTGCCCGCTTTGGTTCCGGACTGATTTGCCAAATTCAGATTATTTTCAATCCAATCAAAATAAAATAAAATAAGATAAAACCTGCATTTTCATTCCATCTTCAGCAACCCATAAGTAATCGGGGAATTCTAGCAAGGTGAAACTTAAATGCTTCTTGAGTTGGATCTTCTGCCGAATAAGCAAACATATACAAAACTTGAAGTTTGATAATTAAATATGTAATTAAATTAATTTGAAAGCACTGTATATTCTCTTAGAGATAATGGCATAATGTATATATATATATATATAACTTAAACTTGTTAGATTTATCAATCTGATCATATGTAATTTGATAATTAATCTTTAATTGATAAAATATCTTTCTACCAACTAAACACAAGAAAGAGAAACAATATGAATAAATTTTAGTTGCGCCATTTTATGCACATAAATGAATTGCAGTACTCGAGATTTTTGCTAATGTTTGCTAATCCATATTTGTCAATTAAGGTATGAATATAAAATATGTTTATTAATTAATAACAAACTTAGAAAATAAAGAATCCTAATAAATATTTGAAAAAGCTCAAAATTCATGTTTTGATTCTCATAGTAATCATTTTTTTTCTTTTTTTTATAAATTAGAATATTATTAGTCACTATGAAGCATGATATAGCCAGGAAAAGAGAACAACTTTCAAACCCAACAAAACCAGAATTGAACAACACCCTTACATAACCACAGTAACAAAAAAACAAAGGAGATACAACCACAAGAAAAGATTGTCGGGGCAGAAATGCAGCATTCCAAAATAACCTAAGCAAAATAGAACTATTAGGGGAGAGAATTTGTTAGAAAAAAAAGCTAATGGCTTTTGTCCTGCAGATTTTTCAATCACTTATTGACAGGTTCAACTAGAAGAGATTCTATGTCAGTCCAAGTAGGTGAATCATAAGGCTTGCTCCAAAGGTGTAATTGATAGCAATTACAAGAGATCGATTGATCACAACGATGATAGCATAAAGATTCCAGTTAAGCTGAATCATAAAGCGAAAAAGCCAAGACAAAAAAGAGCGTAATTTGTCATTTGGGCATAAAATATTCCAATCATTTTTCACTCCATATAGGGAATGCCATGCTCATGACCCAAAGAGTAAAGCACATACAGTGCCACAATAAATAATCCATTTACATTATATTGATGCACTACATTACAGTTTGTTTAAGCCAAATTAACTAAAGCACCACCAGCAGCTACTTTCCAAGAATTAAATAAATAAATAGTTCAAATTAGCTGAAAGACTCAAAAATAATATATTACTCAACTGCTAAAAATTGTGCATCTTGATTCTCCTCAATTTTGCATCAGTTCAATTTTTTGAAAATGAATATTTGGCTCCCAATATCTCACTATTTAGACGCAGGCTCAGGCTCCATCTAAACAACATACTTCGCTGTTAGATTAGCCCAAGGAAATATGATTAGAAGCTAGTAAAGTGAGAAATTACCTAATCAAAACCAAGGTGCAATAACTTTAATTTTGTGATTAAATGATAATTACAATGCTATCTAACGCATTCCTCTCCCACCTCAATCTGCCTTACATCCTTAATTTTTTTCTAATAAAAAATAACAAAGACACCCTACAAATGGAACTACACCTGGATCTTATTATTCAATGGAAGAACTTAAATATGGAACTATTTCAATTTTTTTTATTCTATTCCCATATCTAGTTTAGGCACTCAAACCAAGACCTATGTGTTAACTAACAAAATCATGTTGCTGATTAAATCATAAATTCTTAAGGATAAGGCACAATTAAATGCTTAGATAAGGATTTCAACCAAAAATAATACCTCAAGAAGTAATCAAGGAAATAATTGAAAAACCAAAGCCAAAAACCTCAAACAACCATGACCGAGAATGACTGCATAATAATTCCATTTCACGATATAGAATGCAAAAGCTACTTAGAGAGTAAAACGGGAATAAGCATCAGATATTGCAATAAAAGAAAAATAAGAGAGAAGCATTTCAATTATAATTAAAGGAGCATTATAATTATAATTAATAGATAAATTCATCAAGTTAATAGGTGAAAGAACAAGAGGCAAAAATATATATGATACTACTTAGCAACCACAATGAACAGGGGGTCATTTATATGTCAAGTAATTGAGTACAACATACATAACAAAAAGTATCATCCATAAAATATTCATATACCTTGTCATTGGATTGGCAGTTCCAGATATGCTATAGATATCGCTTGGTTAGGCTAGAAATCTCATCGAAAGTTGACATTATGAAGCTAGATTTACATTCGAACCAAAAGCAAATATTGGATCGTAAATAAATTCAAAATAGAGAATAAGTTACCGAAAAACTAGAGATCCATCGCTATTTCCTAGAGAGAGAAATGCCTCAACAACAGACGGTGGTCGTAGCATTGTTGACGCTCATGACGGGGTTAAGCTACATTTAACTTGAGAAAATCAGGGATGATGTTGGCAATTCTTCATCCCACTGCAAATGAAGATCCATGATTACAGAATGTAGACAACAATAAACCCTAAAACAACATAAGAAGAGAAATATATCAAAAGAGAAATAAATGATAAAAGGACTCAAAAATGGTGAAGGGCATAGAGAAAAAAAAAACAAAAAATGAAAGAGATGCAACTATCTATGAATTAAAATGCTAGCCATGGCGGTGCCCTATGGTGAAGGATGCGATGGCATAAGTAGAGCCAAGGGGAGAGAGGAGGGCGAAAAACATGAGAATCTATCAATTTTTTTTTAATTTCTCCCTCTTATGTTTTACGGTGAATTGATTGCCGCGCTTTTGTCCTGCTCAAATAAAAAAGTTTCAGGGACCAGATTTCAAAGGTTTTAAGGACCAGATTAAGTTCAGTCTTAAGAAATTAAAAAAAATTGAGATTGGGGACCATATGAAAAACTGGTCCTTATTTATACAATTTCAATGACCAAATTTTCATTTCATCATTAAAAAGTGGTCTTTAAAAACCCTTTTTGTTGTAGTGGTAAAAGTCCAGCCACCGAACTCCTACAAGATAGTACTGTGGATCCTCCTAGATGCCCATGGTCTGTAGAAAATGCTTGCTCATGAATCGGCTAGTCTAAAAATGTGCATTATGCAGGGTTCTGTATCTAGCAGCCTACTCTAGCATCATCCATATATGTGCTTGAATGTCTAATCGTGGTTAAGGTGGCTGAGGCTCTCTATGGTGAGGCATTTGTACGATTATTAAGTAAATTAACATGTTTGATATGTTATCAAATAAATATTCAATTATGATTTTACGTTTAAGGCTAGATATAATTAAAATATCCTAAAATAATGATCGATTCAAAGTAACAAAACTATCGGTCATGTGATAATTAATCCTTATGCTAATTATAAAGGTGAATTTTAAATTAATGGTGCTAAAAAGGCAAGGATTACATAATCATTTAGATTTAGATTTAATTAATTCGAATAAAATGCTTGTCTCGTATTGAGAGGCAGAAAGAAAAAAAAAGAAAAAAAAAGAATGTGCCTTTTATTGGTAACAGTCAGTTCGTATTACAAAACAAATTGCATCATATTAAAATTATACATACATCATTCATGTAAACATGTACAATCGAAATTTATTTAAATATGTACATAGTCACATGCATATGTTGTACACTAAAAAACTGATTTTTGGCAACAATTGGGCAGCATGACGGCTAATACTAGAGACCCTCCTACATAGAAAACGACATGCAAGCACTCCCAATTAAACATAAGTGCATCATACATCGCCAAACAAATTTCAATTATCACATGAATATTTATATGCATTTGTGCATGGCGAATTAACACATAAGGCAATATCATAGCTTGCACACACATACGCAAATATGTCACCAGTATTATCCCATAAGGCAATATCATAGCTTGCACACACATACACAAGTATGTCACCAATATTATCCCATAATTTCTTTACTCGAATGATAGATAAATTGAAGCCAAGATCCAATTATTGAAATTATTTAGTACTAAGCATTCAAAGGAACTAAGATTGGTCATTTAAAATTATATAAATGCATTGAGCGCCTAAGGGAACCAATTGAAACCAAAACATCTAAAGTTACATTGAAGATTAAACAAGCATAAACAATTAACTAGACATAAGTAGTATACTAAGCCTAGATGTTAACTAAATAAAGTTAAAATAAAATTAATCAAAACATTATATTAAATAACTAATCACAAATTAAAATTAGTTACCTAAAATTAACTTGAACTAACAGACTTTTATAGATACTATTTCATAATTCCACCAAAATATAACACAAATTGAAATTGATGGGTGAGGCTAACTTGTTAAGATCAATAAGGTAGCTAAAACTGGATACTAAAATTACACAAACATCTTAATATCTAAGAGATTAAACATCTCTAAATCCAAAGCTAGATCATAAATTAAATAAACATTCATCCTTAATTAAACAATATAGGCAACATATCAATTCACCAATTTCATAAATTACATACTTTACCAATAAAATAGAGGCAAATTCACATTGATAACTACTACACCACTTAATTTATCACAAAATTAACTAGAATTGGAACTTTTATTATATAACATTTTTTTGTTATATTTTATTTTTTATTCTATCCTCCTATCACTATTTGCCATTATTTTTATACATTTGCAAATTTTTCTATCACCGTCACCTTTAAATTTCTTGCTACTGTTCCCCTTCTTGCTTCTACTCTTTGCTTCTCTTTTCTTCTCATTCTCTCTGTACCACTCTTATGGGGCTTAAAAAAAATTTTTTTTGCTTGTTTGTTGTTTTTTGCTTAAAAAATTTTTTTTTACCATTACATTTTGTTTCTATGAGCTACCTAAGGGAACAATTTGACCACAAATACTAAAAAAAAACTACCAACAATGTAGGTAAACAAACAAAACACCAAAAACAAAAGAAGTTAAATGAACAATAAATCTAGTTTCAATAACATAAAAGACTGATAAAATGGATTTACATCACCAAAAACATCAAATGAGTAAAGAAATTTAAAGAAAGTTGGGAAAAATGCTTACCTCGGAACTTTAATGGCGGAATTAAAAATAGAAAGCAAAGCTTGAAGACATAGGTACCCTCACGAGCGCAATCCAAATATAGTTCCAACAGTGCCAACAGCACATGAATCGAGGCTCAAAGTAGGAAGAAATGAGCAAAAGAAGATCTTTGAGATGAAAAAATTGAGTTCTAGCTGAGAAGAAAGAAAGATGAGGAAAAAGAAGAAGAAGAAGGCTTTTAAAAAGATAATTTTTAGTGAGTCACGGCCCAAGGCCATGAGTGGCCTAGCGAGTCACAGGCCAGGGCCATGACTTACAGATAAAATGATGTTGTTTAACTAAAAGAAGAATGAGTCACGATCATAAGGGCCGTAAGTCAAGAACAACTCATAGACCTAACCTGTGAGTCACAAAAGACGGTCAAAAAATCCTCGACAGCCATGAAAACCAAGAAGATGGGATTAATGGTCATTAATATCCAATTAATTACAATTAATTAAATTTAAGATTAATCAATTTAAATCTAAACTAATTAATTTTTCTCTTTTTCCTATTATTATTGCCTCCTTAAATTACCTACTTACTATTAATTGTAATACAAGCATATATATATTTATATTTTGTAATTATCATTTTTATTATTATCATTTATTTATTTATTTATTTTATTATTATTATTATTATTTATTTATTTTCATCTAATTAATTAATCAACAAATAATTATTGACAATTACCAATTAATTAACTTTTGTACATATATTGCATTTAATATATTATTTACTCCCTGAATGAAGCTCCAAAGCCCCTGCACTGGTTACAAATTTGTCACTGCAAAGTCAAAGAAGTGAAGCAAAGTTAACTATGCAACTGCAAGCTCCATGCAAAAAAGGAATGCATCATCTACGTGATATGAAGAATGACTCAAGGTCCAAGAAAGTGAGACAAATGAGTCAAGGGAGTGACTCACTCATGGCCTATAGATACCCTTGAGTCCCTTCATTTGGCTTTCAGAGATCTTCATACAGCTTCTCATTCCAAGTAGGTGCTTTAGTCCATAAATTTTATTATTTAATACTAATTTATTTTAGACTTAAAATTTTATCTAATCTAGTTTCACTTAATCCTAATTAATTTTTCCTGTCCTTTTTTTTTCTTTTATTACTTTATTATTTTTTTACACCTCCTCATATTAATTGATATATAATAGCTTTATTAATTATCCTTTATTTATAGACTGGCTATTTCAAAATGATGGAGACTTTTTACAACAAAGTGCACAGACTACTCAATGTCCCTAGGACCTAGAAAAATTTGATTTTTGCCCCATATTCTGGTCTGAAATTTCTACAAAGAGCCCAGCTTGATACTAACCTTTTATTAATAGTTGCTTGATATTAAATCCTCGATTTCACATTTTCAAGTTCATCCATTAGGAGTTATGTCCTATGGCTAAAGAGTTTGCTAAAATCATAGACATACACTTTCATCCCAGAACCTTACCTTGTATCCCAAACTATGTACCGAATTATCCAAGAAATGCTAGTTAGCCTTTGGGAATCCTGCCCTCTGCTATTTTTAGATCGGTGCCTCGATAGGGACCTATTCCTTTGGAACCACTGCTTGATGCATTGGATGATTTTTCTAATATACCTAATTTTTCTCAGAGTATGTATAATAAACTGCTCTTATTTATATTAATTTATGAGTTTGTAGTACATATGATAATATTTCTCAATAATTTCATCATACATGATCACTATTTTAACATTAGGCTCAAAAGTACAAAACTCTACTCATTCATAAAAATGAACCTTGAAAGTATCTTTCCCCTGTTATCAATCAACCTTTCAAGTTTTCTTGATTAAACATTTTCACTCTACCTCGAATTTTTTTCCAAGATGCCTTTTTTTTGGTTTTCACCTTGGCGAGGCACCTAATTTTAGCAAGGTCGCCATTTACCAATTTTTGACCCGTAGGGCTATATTCTCTTCTTTTTCTCTTTTATTTTTATCATTTTTCTGAGTCTAGCCATGGAACCTTTTCAGCCTATCAATATTGATTGGCTCTTTGAACTTATTTCCATCACTGTCACTCAGTATGGCAACTCCTTTAGATAATGGCTTCTTCAACACAAATGGGCCTTCCCATATTGGTCTAAACTTGCCTTTGATGTCAAGCAGTCCTGGTCTAATCTACTTGAAAACCAGGTCCCCTTATTTCAAAGGATTCTTTTTGACTTTCTTTCAAAAAGATCTTGCCAGCTGCTTCTGGAAATTTTGATTATGATAATAGGCCTGCATCCTTTTAACCTCTAACAAGTTAAACTGGAGCAGCCTTTGTCTAACCTATTCTATTTCTGGCAATTCAACTTTTAGAACCACTCGCAGTGATTGATGCTTAATCTCTACTAGTAATATGGCTTATGTCCCATATACCAGAGAAAATAGAGTGGCTTTCGTTAAAGTCTTAGCTGTAGTTTTATACCCCCATAGTGCCAAAGGAAGCTTCTTAACCCAATATTTATATGTTCTACCCATCTTGGATAGAATCCTCTTGACATTCTTATTTGTAGCTTTAATTACCCCATTTGCTTAAAGGCGATATGAAGAAGATTTATGGTGCTGAACTCCGTACTTCCTGAGCATTCGTTGAGTTTTTCCTCAAAAATGGGATCCATTATTAGACACAATATGGTGTGAGTGCCGGTACTTGCATATTATAAGAGTCTTTTCGATAAACTTTGCCATTTCTCTAGGACCCAAATTCTCAAAAGATCCCATTTTGAGAAGTAGTCAATGGCCACCATAATGAACCTATACCCATTTAACACCGGTGGATGAATCATTCCCATAATATCTATGCCCCAAGCAGCAAATGACTAGGGTGAAGTAAGGTTGCACAATTCTGAAATAGGTACATTCCTTAGATCAGTATATTGCTAACAGAACTGACATTCCTTCACATATTTGTAATAATTTGTGTCCATAGTTAGCCAAAAGAACACTTGACGCATTATCTTTTTACCTAAGGTTAAACCATTCATGTGAGCACTATAAACCCCAACATCAACATCTTTCATAACTTTCTTGGCTTCTTTTTCATCTATACATCTTAGTTGTTAACCATTTACTTATCTTTTATAAAGCAGCCTATTTACAATGATGAACTAAATGGATAGCTTGCATAACATTCTTTTATCCTTTTCTATGGCCTCCTCTAAAAATATTGATTTCTCATGGTAGTTTTGAATATCAAAGTACCAAGGCTTTCGATCATTTGCCTTAATATCCATCACTCATCCCACCTCAAAACACAATTTGTCAGAGATGAAGATGAGTATGGGCTTCATACTTACTCTTTCTGGGTTATCCCCCATTGATACTAGTGTCGCCAAATCATTAGTTAACTGGTTTTCATCTTGAGGAACATACTTGGAAGCATAAACCTCAAAATGATCACCCAATGCTTTTAAGCATCTCTTGTAAGGCACCAACCATTCTTTTTTTACTGCATATTCCTCTTTTGCTTGGTAAACCACCAGAGATAAGTCATCGCAAACTTCAACATTATTTTCCCTCATAGCCAATAATGCTTCTAATTCAAAGACATATGCCTCATATTCAGCTTCATTATTAGTGGCTTTATATCTGAGCTTTTCGCTAAAGGCAACTTTTCCACTTCGGGGGTTATCAGAATCACTTATATTCCCACACCTTTATTGTTTATGGCTCCATCAAAGAACATATTCCACCCTTGACTGCTATGGCACTAACATCCTTATCAGGGAACTCATAAGAGATTTCTTCACCCTTTAAATGCTGATCTACTAAGAATTCTACTACAACTCTTCCATTGATGGTTTTTAGGTAATATACTCAATATCGAACTCATGTAGGAGAATCATCCATCTTCCCCAATAGTGAAGGTGCTTTTTGCAAGTACCTAAGAAGATTTTGCTTGGCCACTGCCTGCACCTTATACAAATGGAAATAATGTCTTAGCTTTTCGGAGGCCCAAATAATCGATAAATAGATTTTATCTACTTTTACATACTTAGCTTCATATGGCAAAAATTTCTTACTGAGACAATACACGACATATTCAATCCCGAAATCATCCTCTTGAGACATTATGGCTCCTACTGAACTGTCTTATATAACTAAATATAAAATCAGAAGCCTACCAACTAGTGACAGTCTCGACACCGATAAATGTAAGAGGTATTTTCTAATAGTGTCAAAAGCTGCTTGACAATCTTCATTCCATACTACCGATTGATCTTTCTGAAGCAGCTTAAAGATGGGCTCACAAATAGAAATCAACTTAGCAATGAAGCGACTGATGTATTGTAGCTTGCCCAAGAACCCTCGAACTTCCTTTTTCTTTTGTGGCACAGGCATCTCCCTGATGGCCTTTACTTTGTCAGGATCTACTTCTATTCCCCTTTAACTCACAACATGGCCCAGGAGCTTCCTGAAGTCACCCTAAACACACACTCCTTGGGGTTCAACTGAAGATTATATTTGTCAATTCTTTAAAATAATTTTTCTAAGGTCTCAAAATGACCTTTTCGGGTTACTGATTTGACCATCATGTCATTAACATACACTTTCATCTCCTTATGGATCATATCATCCAGAATCTTTATAGCCATCCTCAGATAAGTAGCCCTTACATTCTTCAATCTAGACGGTATGACTCGGTAAGCATACGTGCCCTATTCAATGATGAATACAATTTTGATCCTATCCATCACTTTATTCAGGATCTGATTTTACACAACATACCCATTTATGAAATTGTACATTGCACAAGTAGCAGCATAGTCCATCAAAACATCTATATAAGAAAATGGAAAATCATCCTTAGGACAAGCCTTGTTCAAATTTCAATAATCCATACAAACTCAAACCCTTCTGTCTTTCTTAGCCACTGGAACCACATTTGCTAGCCAAGTAAGATACTAGACCTTTACTAGGAACTTGGCTTTTATATACTTTTGTATGTCTTCTTTAACTTTCTCTACCCATTCTAGCCTAAGTCTTATGAGCTTCTACTTGACAGGCTTATACCCTAAATAGGTAAGGATAACATGCTCAGTTATTGCACAATCGACTCCCGACATATCTTTATAGGTCCAAGCAAAGACTCTTTCATATTTTTTCAATATTCTCTCAAATTTTTCTCTCTCTTTAGGGGTTACATTAGATGTTATCGAGACTTCTCATGCATTTTCAAGAGTGCCCAGAATTAATGGCATAGTACTTATTAAATTAATGTCAAAAATAAATGCTTTATAATCATTATCATATGAAATGAAATTATGCAAAATGTCACACAAGTAAGCAAAGTTATTCATATTATTAATATAAGAGGAGCTACATACATCATTGTTAAAAAGTCCAAGTACAAAAGTGTATCTACAAAAGCATCCTCTTCAACATTAAGTGAATTTGATGCCTCAAACGAACCTACTCCATTTCCTACATTCTGTGAGGTCTCCTAATCAACATCTATGGTAGCCTCTTCAATGTCTTCTTTTAACTCAGGTACAAGAACTTCAAATTAAACTTTCCCTTCCCTTTAAGTCTAGAAGCTAATAATTATGGAGTCAAAATTTCTTCAAGGGCATCAACCTACTCAGATAGCTTAATCATGATCTCCTCATCTTAGAACCCTCTAGCAGGCTTGATGGTAGTAAAAAACATCATTAAATATCTCAAAGCCAGGGACAAGCTCGTCTTCAACCATTATAGGCTCAAACGCAATGCAGTACTGGAGTGGGCAAATGCAAGAACAAAACTGTCAAGGATATGTGGTATCCTTTTCGATTTTAGCAGCCTCTTCTTCTTATACTCAAATTTCTTATAACCCAATCCCCTCCAGCTAGTCTATCTTGTAGTAGTGATAGCCTCAAAAGGACCTTAGGAATATTTACCCAAACTAGCTTACCCAAACAAATCTTCATCATGTTCACCACTTGAGGGGTAGCATCTTGTTTGCATCCCTCATCAGCATTGATAGTAGCCACATGAAAGCCGTTAAAAGGCTAATTTTCTATTCCCAATATAGACCCCTGATTTTCTCTAGTAGCTTTATAATGACTACTTTATCTTCTTAGGGAATTGTGATCATCTGATGAAGAGTGGATGGGACTCCCCTAAATTGTGAAACCAGGGCCTTCTCAACAATACAGAGAAATTAGCAGGTATTGGCAACACCATAAATTTTTTCTTAGTGCCAATTATTCTAGTTTTTACATCAGCCTTGAAAGTGCCCACTGCTTGCCTACATGAATTGTCATAAGTTGTAACCACTAAATCAGACTTATTCAGTATGGACTCATTTAACCAAAAAGTTGGAAGAGCCACCAACGGGCGTACATTGATTGAAAATCTGTCATTTACCATCACATAGGTCGTATGCTTTCCATTAACTTGGGCCTTATATACAAGGGATGATTATGTTTCCGGCCTTTAATGGATAAATTCCCATTGGTATATACAATGCT
>CM075820.1:3848109-4016082 GCA_037975025.1 Excoecaria agallocha | reverse complement strand
AAGCAGCTTGAAGATGGGCTCACAAATAGAAATCAACTTAGCAATGAAGCGACTGATGTATTGTAGCTTGCCCAAGAACCCTCGAACTTCCTTTTTCTTTTGTGGCATAGGCATCTCCCTGATGGCCTTTACTTTGTCAGGATCTACTTCTATTCCTCTTTAACTCACAACATGGCCCAGGAGCTTTCCTGAAGTCACCCTAAACACACACTCCTTTGGGTTCAACTGAAGATTGTATTTGTCAATTCTTCAAAATAATTTTTCTAAGGTCTCAAAATGGCCTTCTCGGGTTACTGATTTGACCATCATGTCATTAACATACACTTTCATCTCATTATGGATCATATCATCCAAAATCTTCATAGCCATCCTCTGATAAGTAGCCCTTACATTCTTCAATCCAGACGGTATGACTCAGTAAGCATACGTGCCCTATTCAATGATGAATGCAATTTTGATCCTATCCATCACTTTATTGAGGATCTGATTGTACATAGCATACCCATTTATGAAATTGTACATTGCACAAGTAACAACATAGTCCATCAAAACATCTATATGAGAAAATGGAAAATCATCCTTAGGACAAGCCTTGTTCAAATTCCAATAATCCACACAAACTCAAACCCTTCTGTCTTTCTTGGCCACTTAAAACACATTTGCTAGCCAAGTAAGATACTAGACCTTTACTAGGAACTTGGCTTTTATATACTTTTGTATGTCTTCTTTAACTTTCTCTACCCATTCCAGCCTAAGTCTTATGAGCTTCTACTTGATAGGCTTATACTCTGAATAAGTAAGGATAACATGCTCAGTGATTGCAGGATCGACTCCCAACATATCTTTATAGGTCCAACCAAAGACTCTTTCATATTTTTCAATATTTTCTCAAATTTTTCTCTCTCTTTAGGGGTTACATCAGATGTTATCGAGACTTCTCATGCATTTTCAAGAGTGCCCAGAATTAATGGCATAGTACTTATTAAATTAATGTCAAAAATAAATGCTTTATAATCATTATCATGTGAAATGAAATTATGCAAAACATCACACAAGTAAGCAAAGTTATTCATATTATTAATATAAGAGGAGCTACATACATCATTGTTAAAAAGTCCAGGTACAAAAGTGTATCTACAAAAGCATCCTCTTCAACATTAAGTGAATTTGATGCCTCAGACGAACCTACTCCATTTCCTACATTCTGTGAGGTCTCCTAATCAACATCTATGGTAGCCTCTTCGATGTCTTCTTTTAACTCAGGTACAGGAACTTCAAGTTAAACTTTCCCTTCCCTTTAAGTCTAGAAGCTAATAATTATAGAGTCAAAATTTATTCAAGGGCATCATCCTACTCAGATAGCTTAATCATGATCTCTTCATCCTAGAACCCTCTAGCAGGCTTGATGGTAGTCAAAAACATCATTAAATATCTCAAAGCTAGGGACAAGCTCGTCTCTGACCATTACAGGCTCAATCACAATGCAGTACTGGAGTGGGCAAATACAAGAACAAAACTGTCAAGGATATGTGGTATCCTTTTCGATTTTAGCAGCCTCTTCTCCTTATACTCAAATTTCTTATAACCCAATCCCCTCCAGCTAGTCTATCTTATAGTAGTGATAGCCTCAAAAGGACCTTAGGAATCTTTACCCAAACTAGCTTCCAATAGAGAATTCATTTTCTTCATCATATTCACCAATTGAGGGGTAGCATCTTGCTTGCCTCCCTCATCAGCATTGATAGTAGCCACATGAAAGCCGCTAAAAGGCTAATTTTCTATTCCCAATATAGACCCTTGATTTTCTCTAGTAGCTCTATAATGACTACTTTATCTTCTTAGGGAATTATGATCATCTGATGAAGAGTGGATGGGACTCCCCTAAATTGTGAAACCAGGGCCTTCTCAACAATACGGAGAAATTAGCAGGTATTGGCAACACCATAAATTTTTTCTCAGTGCCAATTATTCTAGTTTTTACATCAGCCTTGAAAGTGCCCACTGCTTGCCTACATGAATTGTCATAAGTTGTAACCACTAAATCATACTTATTCAGTATGGACTCATTTAACCCAAAAGTTGGAAGAGCCACCAACGGGTGTACATTGATTGAAAATCTGTCATTTACCATCACATAGGCCGTATGCTTTCCATTAACTTGGGCCTTATATACAAGGGATGATTATGTTTTCGGCCTTTAATGTATAAATTCCCATTGGTATATACAATGTTCTCTCCAGCACTTTCTCTGACCAATCTAGCAGCTCTTAAGGTGAAATAATTGTGGCTACATTGGAATCACACAAAGCCTCCACTACTTTCTGTCTATAGGAAGGGGATTGCCTAAACAAATCCCACACTGAGATTTGAGCAAAAGTCTTCTTCAACTACTTGAGGATCTGATCCTCCTCTTGCTCCCTTTCTACAGATGGCGGCTGAGAATCTGCCTATCTCTCCACCTCGGGCACTACCCTACCACTTCAAATGATTAACTTTAATTTCTACACTTCTTGCTCATTCTCAAAGTCCCATAAATCAAAAGGGCCAACATAACCTTTATCTTTACTAGGTGACTCCCAACAGTCGACTACGTGTACTCTTAACTCATATTTTTCTTCTACATTTACCCACTCAAGGCGACCAATGGCTAGATACTCGTTGCCATACAAATCACATAGCACATGCCATTCTAGGAGTCCTGAGCCGATCATTGATACAGGTGGTGGAACCACATGATAACCTCCCTTCTTCTTTTTTCTTTTCTCTGGATCAATGATCTACTTGCTATCGATGAGATCCTAGGTCCTATCCCTTAGGGCTCTACAGTAATCTATCAAATGGCCAATATGTTGATGATATGCACAATATTGATTAGCCTGATGATTAGGCTGACCTCGACTCCTGTCAGGTTTAACCAGCAGAGGTTGCAGCTTTCCTTCCTTCACCAATCTATCAAGTAACCAAAACAAGGATCTGCGCAGGTTTGAATAGTGTCTTTGAGTGCCCTCGATAGTAGATATCTCAACTATTTTTCCAATTACACCTGTACCACTAGCTTTACCTATTGTAGTACCATAATCTTAATGCCCAAAACCAAAACTAATGCTACCTATAGAACTTACTTTCTTAGCTAGGTATTCACCATCAGCTTCGATGACGATGTCTTTCAAAGATTCCCAATCCTTCAACCCTTTCACCTTTAAGCCCTCCCTTAGATAGGGACTGTCATTCCTTATAAAAACCTAATCTAATCACTGATATCAGGCTTTTTCTTCATCTCCATCACTCTATTTCTCTACCTTGTCAGATACTCATAAAAAAACTCATCTTGCTTCTGCTATAGCAGCTCAAGATCCTTTAGAGTAACCTCTATTTGTGTACTAAAGTTGTACTATCTCAAAAATTCTTCTATCAACATATCCTAGTCTTTTTTGGTATGCATGTCTAAATCATGATACCAATCGATTGCAGGGCCTATAAGACTAAGGCTAAAATACTCAACCTTTTGTCTCTTAATGAGAGTAATGCCCTTCATGACCAAGGTGTACTGCTTGATGTGAGCAGATGGGTCAGAGGTACCATCAACTTTAGGTAAGTTAGGCATTTTGAATCGTTGGGGAAGAACATCCTCAGTCTCTAAATCTCTGTCCTCCGGGCTGACTTCCTTTTCAACCGACAAGACTTGAGCCATTGCTTCTATTTTCTCTTCCATTTTTTTTAGGATTGAATCTTTCATTCCAGACACCCTTCCTTTTGGAGCTTGCGTTACCACTGGTTCCTCCTCATCTTTAGGAATAAAATCCTTCTCAGGAGCAATACCTTTATCTTTTTACTATTCAACAAGCAAAGCTCTCAGCCTTGTCCCTTTTGATTCAACTAGTAGAGAAGGTCCTACGGAAGTAGTAACAGAAGCGCCTTCAAAAGTTATAGGCTCTCCATGTGTAACAATAGCTGCCAAAGTCTATTGGCCAATATGCTATGCAAAGGAATTCATTATGTCAATCATAATGGACCTTATCCTTCTCTCAAACTCATCTAACCTTCTGTCCAATTCCTAATTGTGAACAACCTTAGTTCGCATTAGATCAGTCATGTCTAATCTCTCGGATGCTAACTCGAAGACTTCAACCAAAACCAAATTAGTTTCTAACACTGACTCAAACACCCCTAACAAAGATCTCCTAACCAGACACCCATCTGGACTTTTGAACCAACCTGATGGCTCTATGATGGCTGTAGCTAGCTATAACCCCTAAATAAGGCTATAATCTTCTGGTTCAGCTAAAAGAGTATCTTGCCAATATATCTCAATCAAGACCATTATAGCTTTACTTAAGGTGAATTCCTAGAGAATCTAAGGATCAAAAGTCATCCAAAGAACACTCATCTTTCCATAATTGGTCGAATCCTTGAACCACCTAGATGACTTTGTAATGGCTGAAAAAAACTTGTTAACATGACGTATAATTATACATGTAATGTATGGGCATATGGCATATTATTTTCAGAACACATACGTGACCAGTGCCTAGCAAGTGTACTAGATTGGTTAATAATATAAGGAAATATAAACTAAGACCCCAAATATCGTACCCAAGGGAAACTGTGATAATGCAAGTTGTTTCAGATTTTAAGGCGAATATCGTGTGCAAAGAATAAACGAAATCCCAAGTTTATGATGGTGATGAAAGACAAATAAAACTTAAGCAATTAAAATTAAATCTAAACAAATCAATCAATTAAAGTTGGTAAAATTCAATACTAAAGGCAACTTCTGCTAAAGGACTATACACCTTAATCTTATATTGAAATGACTTAACAAAAAGGGAATATAAGTGATTATGAAGAAATCAGATGAATAAGGCAAGATAACTTAAATCAAGATTATCATTCTTAAGTATTAAACTTTCTTTTTTAGAATTATTCAACACTTAGCATAAAGATCTGATTTTTACCTCCTAGATATCTATTAAATTCTTTTGCAAGTAAACTTAACTTTCATCTATTCTTGATTTTAACTTTTCTTAATCTTAATCTATTATGACCAACACACCACTATACCTTAACTCGGGATATAATCATGCATTAAGACCAATAAATTAACCTAAGAACATGCAAACCAATAATCATGCATAAATTAGTTGTCAACTATTAATTCAAACAATTTAACAATCAAATTATAGATAATCAAAGGTAAGCAATTGCACAAAACCAATAAATAATCAACTTGTATCACATTAAGCACAAATTAAGTCATCACAATGCAGGATTAAAGATTTAAGTATCCTTTAGCAAAAGTTAAAGAAAACTATTCACACTTCATATTAAAAGCCAAAGAAAGTAAATAAAGTTGATACAAAATTAAACCTAAGCTAATGTATACTGATGAAAAGAAAATTCGTAAGGTAAAAGGTGCTCCCAAATCTTTATGTCTTTAGCTCTTTTATAGCCTCCCAAAAAAGAGTTTACATCTCCTATGACTTCCTATCTTGGAAGAATTCGTGTTTAATTGAAATAGGAAAATTTTAATCACCTAAATAGGAGATTTACTCGGAAGAGTGAGTCTTGTACTCGGGAGAGTGACTATTGTGCTCGAGAGAGTGGATTTTGTGCTCGGGAGAGTGACTTTCTACTGCATTTCACATAACTTCACTTGGGTGAGTGCAAATTTCACTCTGAAGAGTGCCAAATCACTCAACCAAGTAAAGGAATCATTCAGCTGAGTGATTCATGGCTGCCTCCCTCGAATAACAACCATAATTCTTCTTAATTCCAATTTTGACCCTAACTTTCTCCTTTCTACACTTTAGGCTTTTTTCTCTTCAATTTAGCCCTGAAAAAACACCAAAATTAATAATTAGTCCTAAAAAGACATAAACTAACTAATTTAACCTAAAACCAACTAAATTAAGACTAACTTAACTCAATTAGACACATAAAAATACACTAAAAACATAGTATAATTCCTAATTATCAATGCGCAAATCAAGAACAACCATTCCAAACTTATTTCTCCCACATAAGAGGTTGCGCAGTCTCTTTCATAGGTGGGATTGGGTTATTGGTTAACAGGAAAACCAATGAATGCACATGATGCATGATAGAACGTTAGCAGTATAACCTTTCCTTATTTTAAGTGCAAGCAAATGAATTGTTGATCACTATATACTTATATCATTCAGACAAACTAAAATAGCCCTACCAGGGCATAATAGCCTTCGATTAGGACCTATCTTAATTTACTAGAACTAGACCAAATATATAAGTATCCAAATAGCAAGCAAAGTATTATGGTACATGTTTCCTAGGGGAAGTGTCTATGTCACTACATGGGGATTTAGATTGGTAGTTAAACTTTAGGGCCACCCAAGCATGGTCCCTACCAACGGGTTTAGCTCATCATGATCATAAAGATCAATTGGGTCACCATTTAATATACCCAACAAGGTATGAGATTTGGGCTGGTGGTCCTCTCTAACATTTCACTATATTAAGTGAACATAGGGTCATGCTTTGAGATTACACCGGGGTTAAATAAGGATGTCCAACTTAAGACTAAGGCTGTAGCATGTTCTAATGCAACAACCTAATGTAGAAAGAGACTAAAATAGTTAAGCCATAAATAGTCATTTACATTATATCAACCAAGTAGCTTTCAAAATGAAATCTCAAACAATCCCCAATGGATTTGCCACTGTGACGTGCACCGAACCCCGTAGGAACCCGGTTTGTTCTTAAAACCCACTTTTAGGGCCCAAGATCGGATCAAGATTTGTTTAAATCATGAAAGCCAATCACTTCACAATAGACAAGGATCTAACTTAACATGCGATATGCCCAAGCCTAAAAAAGGCATGAGATAATGCATTAGAGTATTCCTATTTATTCACTAAAGATTAACCTACAAGGCGTCTGTTGAGCATCATAAGGCATGCATTATGGAGTCACCACCCAATAGGACATTAGGAAAGTGATTCTATTACCTTGAGAAATCGAAAACCAGAGATGGTTCAAATCTCACCCCTACTTGCATACTTGGTTAATAGCAATTAATTGATTGTTTATAGTCAATTATCTCAATTATCTTCTCACACATTATGAGATAAAGAAATAATATAAGCAGACAACCACATTGAAAGCGATAAAAACACGCATAAATCATGGTGATTTAAGGACATTGGTCCCAGCGTGAAGGATTATTTAGTTTGTTTTAATTTATTGTTCAAGTAAAACATTTTGCAAGAAATCATAATAATAAATGTATAAACATACACAAATTAGGATATTCATTGAATCTGGGAATTTTGATCCCTACATGCGTATTTACAAAAAGTTATTGTCGTGCAATATTGGGCTAACCAAGACATTGGTCCATTTTATTAATAAAAATCCAATTAATTAAATGAAAAACATTTAGCGTGATTTTCTTGATTTTTATGCTAAAATACCCCTTTTTTACTGATTATTACAACCCAAATAAATAATACAAGCAAAAAATTCAAATAATTTGAATAAAATAGAACAATTTAGATTAATTAAATAAATTCCCTAGGTCTAGATAGATCTCCTCCATTTTTCACTGGTCCCTCTAAGTAAATCCCATTTGTTCATTCATTCAAAAATAGTAAGATAAGGATTGATTAAACAAGAGCAAAAGAATGGATAAAGACTATGTCATAAAGTAACAACAAGCATGTCGGCTAATGTACTCAAAATTAATATATAATTGTGTTAGAAGACAAAATAAAAGGAAAGCAATACTCTATATGTCAAATAAAGAAAATAGAAGACAGAGGCCTAAAGATCAGAGGGAGAGGGTGAGTCACGGCCATAAAGAGGTCCAATCACGGCTTTGAATGGGGTGAGTCATGCCCTAATCCAGCCAATCACTAGCCTCTCCAAAGTAAGTCACGGCCTTGAGTCAGGGGCGAGTCACGATCATAGTCTGTGAGTCAACTATGAACAATCCAGTTTGTTGGAACGTCGCTATGGCTAAAGTTCAGACCTCTAAAAATTCATTTTAAGGCCCAAAACTCAAAAAAAAAAAAAAACTCAAAACTTCCTAAAAACAACATATAAAGTTATAACAATGTATAAAACCATCAAACAACATAATTTGTTTAAAATCACCAAGTGAAAGAAAATTTTATCTAAAGAGAGAAAATGACATCTATCAAACATAAAACCTCAACCAATTTATAAGGAGATGGCATATTCATACATAAAACACAAAAACACACATAATTAAGCCAATAAAGCAATATTTAAAAAAACAAGCTAAGAACACAAAGTTACAAAAAATATTCAGAGAAAGAGAGCAAGAACAGAGCAAGCCAAAATAAATATATTTCAAACTAGATTTTTGCAAGAATTAAAGTTCTAAATCTACAAAAAAAGTCATAGATTTGTCTCTTACATTACCTTTAGTAGAGCTATTTTTTATAGAACCAGTGAGTGAGCCTCTTCTTCCTCTTCCTTCTTATTACATTTTTTTTTTCAAAAACCAAAGCAAAACCAATTTTTTTCTCTCTCTTGTTTGTTAACCAGAAAAAGATTATTGTTGTGTTAATCCCTAAAACCATCCCATCCCTCCTTAATTACTTGGATTAGGATCTATGGAAATGAGAGATTTTTTCTTTGAAATTATCCCTATTTTGCAGGGTGAAAGTCTAAAAATTTGGCCAAAAAAAGCCTAGTCACGGGCATGACTGGCGAGTCAAGGTCAGTGACTCATAGGCAAAAAATAGTAGGGCCTAAAATCATTTTAAACCAAAAACTAGTGAGTGATGGACCAAAGGCCATGACTAGCTGATGAGTCACGGTCTTGGCTCGTGACTCGCTAGCAAGTTATAAGCCAAAAAGGGGAGTGAGTCATCCACTCAAGATTGTGACTCAGAGGTGAGTCACAGGCTTGACTCGTGAGTCGAGCCCGTGACTCATTCTTGAGTTAAACAATGGCCCTCAATAAAGACCACTTCACCTAATTTGCCGAAGGAAATGAAAATGTCATCTTTAAAAGACCATTTTTCCCAAGAAATGCTAAAATATCTTCTCGAAATAAACACCAGTACAAGAGAAGAAAAAGCACATGTTGCTTTCTAGTTGTCTCCAAAATAGTATTATCCTCATTAGGTAACCCTGATAGAGGCTGATTCAGGCCCTGTGTCTACACCTCCAAGAGTTAACTTTCTCGTATAAGACTTCGGTATATGTATCAGTCTGCATATGGATGAAAGGGTCTTCTGAAATAACCATTTCCAATTATTGTTTATTATTTCCAACGGCAATTAAACAACCTAAATCGACATCTTTCCGTGCATAATAACCATCTTCATCTTCGAACTTACTAGAATTCAACAAGTTCCGCAAAAACCTACAAAAACACTAAGAAACAAACTAAGAACAAAAATATCAAAAACACAATAAAAATCAACATAAAACTTATAAAAACTAAATGATACCTAAAAATACACTAAAATAACAAATAAAATATAGAATCTATCACCTAACAACCTGTAGTGGCAACTCCGGTCTCCATCTCCGGCGACTGTGCACTAGTATGCTTTCTTTTTTTTTTCTTTTCTTCTCGTATCATTATTATTGTTGTTGTTAATTATTATTATTATTATTATTATTATTATTATTATTATTATTATTATTATTATTATTATTATTATTATTATTATTATTATTAATAGTAGTAGTAGTAGTAGTAGTAGTAGTAGTAGTAGTAGTAGTAGTAGTAGTAGTAGTAGTAGTAGTAGTAGTGGTAGTAGTAGTAGTATTTTGTAGAATGGTGATAGTTTTAGTGATGAAACATAAAAATAGTCGATAAAAATGGCAGGAAATAGTGGCACCATTTTGTAGCGTTGAATTTAGCGATGAAAACCCGCGTCGGTAAGGATATCAAACATTTATGTACCAATGGAAGTTTCATCGTTAATATAAAATGTTTTTCTATTGTAAATAGTTAAGCAATAGAATAGCAACGGTATATCTTATCCGTCGGTAAATAATGGTGTCGTATTTTGATACAGCCTTTAGCGATCGAAATAGGGATGGAATATGGGGCGATGGTACTATAAATTTTTGTGACGGTATTTGTCATCGGTAATCCATCGATATTAGTTTTATTAATACAAAATAAATGTTTAAAATTTACTTTTTTATTTTTAAATAAATATCATTTTTTCTAAATAAATCCTAGACTAGAGATTTTTTTACTTTTATTATATATAATTTTTTATATAAATAATTATGTATTTTAATTAGGCGCATACATATTAATTATATCCAAATAAAATTCAATAGATACATACATTTTTATGATTGATACATACATTTTTATATAGAAATGCAGTTAGACATCGATTTGTATAGTTAACATTTATTCGATTCGAAAGTTGTTTGTACTTAGAAAATATTTTAGGCACTTTATAGCTTTTTATTGTTTAATCTCATTGTTAAATGAATTTAATTCTAAAATTTTTAATTTTAATAAATATTTTTTTATTATTAGTTATTTATTATTATGATTATTATTTTTATATTTTTATTTATTAAAATTCTTGCAAAATTTTAAGTAGTTAGAAGATTATTAATTTGTATTGACTAAAATACTTTTCAAAATGCATAGAAGCAAACCCTATAAGAGTGGATTTTCTATCACTCACCTTACCCTCTCCTTACCATCTTGATGGTGACCTTACCTCTACTAGAGATTCAACCCCACAACCTTCCACCACCACCACCAACAAACTAATCCATCGATCTCCCTTTTCATGTTTCAACCTTACTATCTCTCTCCCTCGCCTTCACTTGATCTGTCTCTATCCCTATCTCTCTTTCTCTCTCGCCCTTACTCGATCTATCTCTTTCTCTCGCCCTCACTCGATTTGATCTATCTATGTGTCTATCTCCCTTACTCTATCTATCACCTGAGTTGCCCTCTCTCTCTCACTTATTTCCCCTTTTGGCTTTCACTCTTCCAAAAACTGTTGAAATAGCCGCCCTCACATCAGTGACTCACTGCTCCAACCATTGATTGTCTCTCAAAGACCACTATTACGAACCGCCGTCGATATTATCCCTTAATTTAAGAAAATAAAAGTCAAGTTCTCCTAGTTTTGAATCAATATAAATATAGTAATTTCTTCTAATTTCTTTCTTTAGTTTCTCATTTTAATTTCTTGCAGTTGTTTTTTTTTGTCCCAACTAATGAATGTTGTAAGCGTGGTTACAATGTTTATAAGACAACACTTTTAACTTGTAACTTATAAGACAGGTATGCATTATTCCAAATATTCTCAATAGAAGCCAAGGCAAAAGTACTCCATTCAATAAACCCACTTCTCAAATTGATGTATTATTCATTAAAGCTTCCAACTGTGGCCAATTTCAAGGCTACCCACTTGGCCTTTCTTCAAGATTCACTTCTCGAATCTATGATTCAAGCAAAGTGCATGAGTTCTAATCTAGGTTTTGCTCGAAGCACAAATCTTTTTTCTCTAAGGTAGCAGCATCTGAGTTTGATTCAACTCCAAAAAAAAGAGGGTACAGAAGCTTCAAAGCTAATGAATAAAACTTTCCAACTTGCAATTGTGTTTGGTCTCTCGTATTTCCAAAATATTATCTTTAACATTTATAATAAGAAAGCTTTGAATGTGTTTTCATTTCCATGGTTTCTTGCTTCCTTTCAACTATTTGTTGGGTTTATGTGGATGTTGATATTATGATCAGTAAAGCTTTAACCTTGCTCGAAGATCTCAAAGCCATTCATTGTTGCTCTACTTGGACCAGCATTGTTCCACACAATAGGCCACATATCAACTTGTTTTTCATTCTCTAAGATTTTCATTTCTTTCACTCATGTCATTAAATAATTAAAACCTATTTTCTCTATTGTATTCTTTTCAATTCTTAGTGATACATACCCATTAAAAGTCTAGCTCTCTATTCTCCCCATTGTTCTTAGTTGTTCCCTTATTGCCATCACTGAAGTGTCCTTCAATTTCAAGGGCTTATGGGGTGCTATAAATATCAATATTGGTTTTATGTTTAGGAACATTTACTCAGAAAAGAGTTTGTAGAGATTCAAGGAAGTGAATGGGCTTAATTTGTATGGTTGGATTAGTATTATCTCATTAATTTATCAATTTTCTATTGCTCTTATTGTTAAAGGGTCTCAATGGGTTCAAGGATATCATAATACAATCGTAACTTTTATTTATGGGTGTTGATATTTGGTATCTTTTATCATTTTTATAGCCAATCATTATACCAAGCCTTTAATGACATTAGCCCCTTAACCTTTTTTGTTGGTAACACAATGAAGTGAATAGTAGTGATTATATCAACTGTCTTGGTATTTAGAAATCTAGTTAGGCCTTTGAATGCAGTTTGATCAGCCATTATGATACTGGGGACTTTCCTTTACTCTTAAGCATCAAATAAGAAGGCCAGCAAAGCTGAAGGTGAAAAGAAGAATTAGGTAGATTTAGATTGTCCAATTATGGATTTTTATAATTTTGAGCTTAAAACTTATAGCTACATTTTTACCTTGGTCACTCTTGTTATAGTTGGGAATTTTTCATTTCCATCCTAATTTTATAACCCTTGCTTCCTTGTTCAATTTTTGCTCATGATGTTTAGCTTTGCTATCTATTTTATTTTTAGTTAATTTGCATATCTTACATGCTTGCTTGATAATTACTAGGAACTAAGAAATTTACTAATTCTTAATTTCATTTGCTGTGATGGTAAATTCACTTGAATTGTGTTGGTTAGCAGATATCCATTTCAAATATTTTGTTATTTGAGGTGGAAAACACATGTCCTTTGGTTGAAAATATTGTCTTCTATATTGATATTTATATCAAGTTTCTTGTTTTTTCGACTTAGACTTAATTTTGAAATTGAAAACACTAATCTTCCATGAGGTTAAAAACTTCTTAAAGAGTGGATAAACTATTTAGTTATTTTCTTTCTCTCGCATTTACTTCTTTGTAGACAAGTTCTATTATTTGAGGATAAAATATAGATTATAAATGAATTTGTTTGCTAACTCAATTGTACTTTTGTTCGAGCCGAGCGAACACTTGCTCATATAACATTATTTTTCATTATAACTCATCAAAGCTAATTTGTGTGTCTTGCACTTGAGCATCAATCTTTAAGAGTAGTTTTGGAAGTCGATATACCAAAATCAGAATGGGCTAAGCAGAGAATATCAAAACTTAACCTGCTAGATAGGGATGAGGGCATATTATCATAATCAGCTCTATTAGAAGAGGTTTGTTGGTTCATTTGAAAAGAAGTTTAAAAAGCATCCTTTGAAGGAGGGAGATTTGGTGTTCAAACAAATGAGGCTAGGAATTTTGGATATTCGAGGCAAGTTTAGGCCTACATAGAAATGACCTTTTGTGCTTAAGAAGTTATTATCCAAAGGAGCTTTCATTCTATCAAATAGTGACGGCAATGAGTTCAGAGAACTAGTGAACATAGACATATTAAAAAGGCTCCATGGCTAAGGCTAAAAGAAAAAAAAAAGGAGAATAAAGCCCCATGGGTTGAAAACCAAAAAAAATGGCAGCCTTACTAAAATTAGGCACCTCATCAGGGTGAAAACCGAAAAAGGGCACATTGGACAAAAATTAGAGGTAGAGAGAAAATAATCAATCAAGAAAAGCCGAGAGTGCTAATTCATGACAGGAGTTATGATGCTTGTAAAATTTCAATTCGAGATTAAGTAATATGTGTTATTAGGGTAATATCAAATGTTGATCATGTGCATCGAAATCAGAAAGAAATGTCACATATGTAGTTATAATGTCATCAATGTAACTAAAAGTAGCATATTCTTTTCACATGTTCAAAATTAGAAGGTTTAATAAAAGTAAAAACACGATCTATAATAGTATCTGATCTAGTCTATCCGTATCATGTCTCTCTCTCCATCCAGGTGCCTAAAAGTCCACAACCTGTTATCAACCGCTGGATTGGCGACCCAATGCTTGCATGAAGCAAAGGTGGTGAAGTCACATGCCCCAATCTCGGGAATAGTAATCCTCATAGGGAGCCAAGTTCAAATCCTCTAATGGTACTCTGACACAAAGAGAAAGACAAGTTTACCACTTTGAAAGCCTAATAGACACCTAACGATGTCCTATCAATCCCTCAACTAACGATCCCAGTGGATAGTGATGTAGAAAGTAGCACGATACAACCCACACAAAGGAACACATCTAGATGCTCCGTCCTGAACCACAGAAGTAATAGGTAGCTAAGTGCACCTGAATACGATGTCATCATCTGTCAAACGGCTCAGCCCATTAACTCCATCCTAGACTATCAGAAACTCGCACTGCAGATGCCTAAGTATGAAATATCTCATAGGGTAAATGCCTATAGCTCTGACTCGGGGAGGACGCTCCAACAGTAGCTTTAACTTCTTATGAAGCCATACCTAAAAAAACTCCAGGAGTGAGTTGGATTCATTTCAGGCAAAAATGCGGTAAGAAAATACGTGAAAATTTGAAAGGGTATGCTTTCCAATAAGAAAAACTAGTATGAAAACCCACAAGGGACATACTACCTTTAAAATCAATGACATACCGAAAGCAATATGGCACTGTCGGTGAATCGAGAATGAGTGTTATGGTGAACAGCATCCAAGCCAATGATAGTCTCTGCCAGAACTAAGGGATATGGACTGTGCCTCCGGAGGACGCCGTTTACTATGCTAAACAACCTATAATCTCAAGTCATAGGATCATCAGTGTGCATTAGCAAGCATCGAGCAAAACAGTAGAGCAATACCACACTAAAATGGAAAGTGAGCACATCATCAAAGTTGGCCAACAAGTCGATTAATGGCACCACCGAGAATGTCTCTCATAAAGTACCAAGCCCCTGGCCTCAAAAGAAAGGATGCCCAAGGCATGAGCTACTTCACTAGGGTACTTAGAAATAAAAGAAAGCAAACAAGGCTGGCTATCTAGCTCAAACCAAGCATCGACTATTGTTGTTAGAGAGTATGCCCTAGAGCCCGTGTAATAGGAATGTTTTTCATATGTATGAATTTATATTCTTAATAAAAGGCATCATTCATTTATTAATGCTATGTTTATATACATGAGTTTGTAAATCTTAAATTAATAAATGAAGTCCTAGATATTATAAACACAGTGCAAAGGCAATCATGAAAGTGTTCATGATATGAGATGTCTATTGCATGCAAATGTGTTAATATCTAAATATCCCCAGTCATAGAATTAACAAGATAAGGATATTGTTAATTCGGACAGACTAGCACATGTTATGCTTCTTGAATGGTTCAAGCAGTGGTTCTCATAACTGTGATTATGAAAGATAATCAAAGCTAACATGTGGATGCTTGTTAGAAGAACAAGTTCATTGGAGACCTGCATAGAGAATCCTCACATGGATATTAAATCTATGTCATTGAGGAATCTCTTCATAGCGGTTGTGCAAGTATCCTTAGACTTGAGATCACCAAAGTTATCTTAAGCAGCAAGTGGTATACTTTGACTCCATAACTGATTACTTCCAACTAAGAGTGAACATAGTTAGGAGATTGGGTATATCATGACCTACTTGAAGAATAGCTGAGTGATTGACAAAGGATTCACCATCCCAAATTTAATAAGGGAAGTTATCTCGCATGATTCTATAATTGCCTTTTTCAAAGAATCTCTAGCCAGAGTAATATGCCAAGATGGATAGAGATCCATGAAGGGCATTTGTGGAATAATGGTTAAATTAATAGAACATACATAATTAGATTTATATGAGTTGACAGAAATCCATACTCAGAATCTAATTGAGATAAGAGTGGTGAAAGGAGTAATTGCACTATAACTATTTCTATGGAAGGGTATAGTCAAACCACTTGACTTTCCTGACATTTGGGTAGTCATGATGCCTAGCTAGAGGCCAATCATGACTTGTATAATGATGTATCAAGAATATCAATAGGGATTGATAAAATGATTTAAAGGAGTTTAAATCATGTGAGTTTTGAATAGAATTCACAATTACATATTATACTGTCAATATGGACAGGAACCCAATAGGTCACACACATATAGAAAAAAGGATAAAATGGTAAAATGACAAGGATAATAATATTTGATATTATTATTAGGGTAGAGAAGTGAATAAGATAATAATTAATTAAAGAGTTTAATTAATTATGATCAAGTAAAATTGTTCGCAGAACATTTGAGAAATGTTCTCTAAAATTGGACCTAATTGAAATAATGTATTTCATAATTAATTATTATTGGACTATAAATATTATAGGACTACTATAAGTATTATAGGACTAATATAATAATTAATAGGTCCATTGGAGGAATTATAAAGGGGCCAGAGGAATGAAGTTGGTGCAGAAGCCCTTCTGTAGAGGGCCACACGCTAACTCGCAGAAAAAAGGCCTTAATGGCCTATTTCTTAGACCAAGTTAAATTATATATGTTACATAAGTGTTTTGGAACCTAGATATTTAATTTGGTTGGATTTGGAATCCATTTAGGTAATTAAATCCAATTAGTTGCACAAAGGGCCTAGTTTATGGGTTTTGTGCATTGTCTTTTATGAAAAGGTTTAAATTGGATTTAATTGAGCCCAAATAATTATAAAGAATTCCAAAATCCCAATAAATAATTTTCCAATAATTTTAAAGAGCTCATTCTCATTATGAATTTGGATTTTTAACCTAAATATAAAAAGCCAACTAATGAGGAATTAGGGTTAAGTGATATAACACTTAAGAAAGACTTCTTCTATTATTCTCTCTATCCTAGCCACCCAAACCCTTGCTAGCTCTAGGTTTTTTTGGCCAGCAATTCTCCTCTACCAATTTTTTGGTTCATTCTATCAATCTCTAGTGTGGATTACTCTTTGGAGGTGTTCAATTTTGGACACTGTGGTTTGCGACAACCCGGTACGAAGTAAAATCAAATGTTCAATAAAAATCAAAGGTAATTTTTCTTATTCTCATCAATATGAATATTGTACATTCATGGAAATAGTAGTAACAATGGTTAAAATTTTTAAATTCCGCTTATGTATGAGATGCATGTAACCGATAAATCCCAACATGGTATCAGAGACAGGTTTTGCCATGAATATACAATTCTATATTTTTCTGCGGAATAAGTTTTTTTTTTGAGTTATTTATTTCATGAACTTTAAAATATCAGATTTAATTGTTCATAAATGAGAAATATTGATTTCTGGATATATGTGTGATCAAATAAATAAAGCGGAAACAAAAATAATTTTTTTGAGAAAAGAATTTTGTGTTTTTGCGTGTAGAGCTTTTAGAGTTAGGGGATGTTCTAAATTAATTTTTTATAGATCCATTACAAGATAATTTAGATGATATTTTATGTGTTTAATATGTGATATTAAGCCATAGGATCAAACGAAATTAAAATCGAACATGTTTTGCATGAAAACTAGTTTAGTCGAAAAGTTCGATAAATTGGTGTTCTTCGTTTGTTCTTGATATGTTCTTGGTATTTTCTTGTTTAGAATGATTTTTAATCTTCTAAATCTGATATATCTGATATATTAAAGTATTTTTAATTAATTTAATTAATTAAAATAGGCCTTAAATTAATTTAATTAATTTTAATTCATTAAAACCACTTAATGGGCTTAATTATATTTACAGACTTGGTTTAAATTAGTGAATGACTTGGTGGGCCCAAGGAGCTGATTTAAATTAAATATTATAAACAATAATTAAGTTTATTAATGGGTTTTAAGGGCTGGAGTGGGCTTGCCTCGTTTCAAAAGGCCCAAATGGTCTAATAGACACAAAACTAGTTTGTGTGTGAACACAAATAGGGTTTCATTTGGTGGGTTTTGGCCTACCCTTAATCCTAAGCCTAAAATTGATTCTTTTAATTATTTAATATGATTAATTAATTAAATAATTAATAATTAATTAATAATCAATTAGATTGATTATTAAGGCAAGAACACGTGCATGCAAAAAGGTTTCCTAAAATGAAAGTTTCCAAAATGGAAATATTTCCTAATTGGATCACATCATTAAATAACTCAAAAGTTTATTTCAAGAGTTGAAACAAAGTTAGTAATCAATTTCTTTATACATTAGAAATGCATACAAGGGTGTATGATTGGCATGATGGATAGTTATGGACCTGGCCCAATGTGATTGAGCATTATGCATGTTTTGGCCCAATGAGGACTTTCATGTCCCAGCCACTTATTTTTGGTTTGTATTTCTTTTCAAGTTGTAATATGTAATTAGATTATTTAGATTAGAATTAGAAATAAACATAGAGACCACTATCAAGGAGCAAGATGGGGCGGATGGAGATCCAACAAGCTTGAAGATAATGTAAATATTTTTCTTGTTTGAATCATGCATACTACCTAGGTGTGACCTTTTGATTTCCCTCTTCGCTCAGGAAAATCAATGTAGTGAAGTCCATAACTATACCATATTTGTATGCTTATATTTATGTGATAGATATAGGATGCATACCAATGTATGCCAACCATGTATGATGAGACTTAATTAACTAAAACCCTCAAAACAAATACTAAGGTATATAAGCCTTCCATTAATTTGAGGAGAACTAGAGTTCTTTATAGTGTGGGTTGTTGACCACAGTCAAACTCACATTATATCAAATATGTTCAAATCTAGTTAAATAGGTCATCTTAGCTAGCCCATTAGCTTGTTGACCACAATCAAGGCTAATGGTTCTAGAGGCAAGATTAGGGAATGCATATACGATATGCATGCATCAAGAGTTGATAACCTAATGATCTAATAGTTGTGTAGAGACATAATTGGTATATAAATACCTACCTTTCAAGGGTATGGAGTTTGGCTTGTTGACCATAGTCAAGGTCAAATTACATATCAAGGATTGGATATTGGTCCACTAGGAAAACCATCGGGTTTTCTCGGATTATATAGTGAGGCCTATTAATTCACAATAAAATAGTGGAAGTAAATGGATTAATTAAAGACCTTATTAATGCCTACATATATATGAACACACTCTCATATCTTTTTTTTCACATCTAGGTCATCATCATGAGCACATCAAACATTAATATACGATCGATCTTGGATAACAAACTGGTTGGCAGCAACTATTCTGACTGGATCAAGCAAGTGAGAATTGTTCTCAGAGCTGAAAAGATCCATTATGTCTTGGATAAAGATCCACCACCACTTCCATAAGATTATGCCATTGATGAGATCAAAGGCATTTATCAAAAATACATGAAGGATAGTGAAGCGGCAGCATGTCTGATGCTGGGTGCTATGTCCTCGGAGCTTCAGAAGCAACATGAGATGATGGATGCTAGAACCATCATTTTGCATCTAGAGGAGCTTTATTCTTCTTAGGCTAGAACTGAGCAATATGAGATTGCTCGAGCTCTATTTAGCTGCAAAATAGTGGAAGGCACTTCAGCTGCTACTCATGCATTGAAGATGTATGGGTATATTGAGCATTTGAGTAGACTTGGCTATGTTATGGATAATGATCTATACATAGATTTAATCTTGTACTCGTTGGCTCCAAGTTATGCACCTTTCATGCTTAACTTCAACATGAACATGATCCAAGTATCCATTCCTGAGTTAATCAATATACTCAAAACGGCTGATGCATCATTTAAGAAAGATCCAAAAAGTGTCATGGTTGTCACTTCTGCTAAAGGCAAGAAGCAGAAGAAGAAGAAGAAGAAGAAGAAGAAGAAGAAGAAGAAGAAGATAACCAAGGCGCAGCCAAAGAATGGTGGGATCTCCAAGAAAAAGGTTGCCAAGAAAGAGAATCCCAAAGGAACTTGCTTTCATTGTGGAAAGGATGGTCATTGGAAGCATAACTGTAAGGCCTATCTAGATTCTCTCAAGGAGAAGAAGCAAGCTGATGCTTCTACTTTAGGTATTCATATGATTGAAATTAATACTTATTCTATTGCTTCAAAACAATCTTGGGTATTAGATACCGGATGTGGATCTCACTTATGTAATGATCTATAGGGGCTTAGAAGCTTTAGAAGTGTTGGAAAGGCAGATATATGTTTGCAGTCAGCTACTGGATAGAACATCTCTACAACAGTTGTGGGGACTTATTGTTTGCCTCTTTCTAGTTGATTAGTACTGGAATTAAATAATTGTTATTATGTTCCAGTTTTGTCCAAAAGTATTATTTCTTTCAATTGTTTGATGAATGATTATCATATTTCTTTAAAGGATAAATGTTGTTACATTTTTAAGAACAATATGTTTTATGCAAAAGCTATCACTGAGAATGGTATATTTGTTCTTGATTTAATTAAAGAAGTACATAATGTGGATTCCAAGAGAATAAAACATGATAATGTAAATACCTCATACTTATGGCATTGTCGTTTAGGCCATATAAATGAGAAACACATGACCAAATTGCACAAGTCAGGTGATTTGGGATCATTTGATTATGAATCATTTGATACATGCGAATCTTGTTTATTGGGAAAAATGACAAAAGCTCCATTTATTGGTAAAGGATAACGAGCTAAAATGGTTTTGGACTTAATACATTCAGATGTATGTGGTCCAATGACTACACATACCAGAGGAGGTTACTCCTACTTCATTACTTTCATAGATGATTATTCCAGGTTTGGATACATCTATCTAATGAAATATAAATCAGAAGCATTTGAAAAGTTCAAAGAATTCAGAAATGAAGTAGAGAAACAACTTGGCAAAAGTATTAAAACACTTAGATCAGATCGAGGTGGAGAATACTTAAGCCAAGAGTTTCAGAATTATCTTAGAGATAATGGGATTTTATCTCAATGGACTCCACCATATACACCACAAAAAAATTGTGTATCTAAAAGGAGAAATCGAACACTATTAGATATCGTTCGATCAATGATAACCCGAGCGGACTTGCTTAAGTCCTTTTGGGGATATGCACTAGAAACTGTTGTTTATGTCTTAAACAGAGTTCCTAGTAAATTGGTTGAAGTTACTCCATATGAGATGTGGAATAACAAGAAACCCACGCTTTCTCATATGAAAGTATGGGGTTGTCCTGCTTATGTGAAGAGGACAATGTCAGACAAACTGGATGTTAAGTCTGACAAATGTTTATTTGTGGGATATCCAATAGAAACATTTGGATATTATTTCTATCATCCCTTAGAACAAAAGGTGTTTGTTTCAAGGCATGTTGTCTTCTTGGAAAGAGAATTTCTCCTACGAGAGGACAGTGATAGTAAAATTGAACTTGGTGAAGTTCAAGACCCACAAATAGAAGATGATCAACCGATTGAACCCGAAACTAAATTTCATAATGATGCGATTGCAGTTGAACCTGATTATACACAAAATCTTAGAAGATCTACTAGGATGCATTCTATCCCTGTGAGATATGGATTTCACATTGATTCGGATAGAGGCATAACTGTAGTAGAGGACAATGAGCCTACAAGCTATCAAGAAGTTTTGAATAGTTCAGAACGTGATTTATGGCTTAAGGCTATGCAGTCTGAAATGGACTCCATGTATGAGAATAAAGTATAGACTTTAACACAACCACCTGAAGGGATAAAACCCATAGGGTGCAAATGGGTCTTCAAGAAGAAGACCGACATAGAAGGTAATATAATTACCTATAAAGCTCGCTTAGTAGCAAAAGCTTATCGTCAAATAGAAGGTATTGACTATGACGAAACTTTTTCTCCTGTAGCGATGCTTAAGTCTATAAGAATAATTTTAGCCATTGCAGCTCATTATGATTATGAGATTTGGCAAATGGATGTGAGGATAGCTTTCCTTAATGGAAATCTTACTGAGGATGTGTATATGACACAACCAGAAGGGTTCACATCAGGAAATGGCGAAAAGTTATGCAAGCTTCAAAGACCTATTTATGGATTGAAGCAAGCAACTAAGAGCTGGAACATACGATTCAATGAGACAATCAAAGAGTTTGGTTTCTCACAGAATGAAGATGAACCTTGTGTGTATAAAAAGGTTAGTGGGAGTGCAATTGTCATCCTAGTTATATATGTGGATGACATATTGATCATGGGAAATGACATTTCTCTTCTCCAATCTGTTAAAATATGGTTATCCAAGCAATTTTCCATGAAAGACCTTGGAGAAGCATCCTATATTCTGGGAATAAGGATCTATAGAGATAGATCTAATAGGTTGATTTCTCAAAGTACATATATAGATAAAGTATTGAAGAGGTTCAATATGGATCTCTCTAAGAAAGGGTTTATACCCATGGTGCATGGGAAACACCTTTCTAAGTCTATGTGTCCACAGACACTAGAGGATATAGAAAGCATGAATAGAATACCATATGCATCTGCAATTGGTTTTATCATGTATGCTATGTTATGTACATGTCCAGATGTAGCATTTACTTTGAGTGTCATAAGCAGATTCCAATCCAATTTTGGAGAGGAGCACTGGGCAGCTATCAAGAATATCCTTAAGTACTTGAGAAGGACTAAGGATATATTCTTGGTATATGGAGAAGGCAGTTTGGAAATAAATGAGTATACAGATGCCAGCTTCCAATCTGACAAAGATGATTGTAAATCACAGTTTGGTTATGTGTTCATAATGGGAGGAGGAGCAGTTAGTTGGAAAAGATCCAAACAAGAAACAACTGCTGATTCCACGACGGAAGCTGAGTACATTGCTGCTTAAGAAGCAACCAAAGAAGCAGTTGTTAGTGTAAGCCCTAGCCCCAATGCATTGTAACGAAACACTTGAAATTAATAAAATGAGGCATTTGTTTTATCTATTGTATTCCTGTGCATATCAATTGATAGAACTATCCAAGAATGTTGTTTCAGTTTAAGTTATCATGTGTGAGGCACATGGTTGTAAGACCTTGAAACAAATGAGACTTCATTCTAAATATCCCTAGTCAGTCATTGTTATGGGAATAACAAATGAATTAAGACTAATATGCTCTCTCTGATAAGTTGAGTTCTGTCTTACGGATCATAAGGACAAGAGTGTCAATCAGAGATCATAGATACATGTTTAGAACATGGTATCTAGATTAGATCCACTCATGAGAACACTATATGGTACAAGTCATAAGTGTTTCTCATATGCAAGTTTTGTATCGGAGTTCTTAGACCTGAAATCTCTATGAAACTCTTTATGAATTACTGTGTACTTTGACATACACCTAACGTACTCGTAACAAAGTGACAAGTACGGGTATGATTGGGTATGCATTGATTCATGTTAGAGAGCATGAGAGAAGTGAAGGGATTACCCCTTTCATTAAGAGAGAAAATATCATCGGCCACTTGATCAGTGAACTGAGAAGTGTATGGCCATACCGAGATGAAATAATGAGTAATCATTATTTATCTGAGAGTTCAGTGTCACTGGAATATCAAGAAAGGAATTAATATATATAAGGATGACTGGTTCTATGCCTTATATTAATTCTGATATTTATGGGTAAGGGACTATGCAAAATTGCATTAGGTCACTAAATGCCATATGCATTTTCATTTAATTTGGAATGCTATAATATCTTGCTAGAGAATATATATAGCCTTTGAATTAATTTATTAATTCATTGCCAACATTAAATGGACCTATAGGATCGCACACAAAGCATTGGGCTTAAAATATTTAAATTGTGTATTGGGAATTAATTTGGACTTTTATTTAAAGTCAAATTAATGCATAAAATGGGTAAACAGATTTTTGTTAGGCAAATCTGTAAAAACAGTTTTTTTGCCTAAAACAGCTGTCAAGGTGCGATTTTGCCTAAAACAGCTAGCTGTTTTAGGCAAATCTGTTAAGCCACAATTTTGCCTAAAACATCTAGCTGTTTTAGGCAAATCTGTGAAACGAGTTTTTTGCCTAAAACAGCTAGCTGTTTTAGGCAAATATATTGAACTGTCTTTTTGCCTAAAACAGCTTGCTGTTTTAGGCAAATCTGTTAACAGTTGGTCACGAGAGAAATTTGTTGGCATGTGCTAGGTTTAATTTCAATTGATTAATTATCTATGTATAATTAAGTTAATTGAGTATTAAATCCTAATTTGTATTTAATCAAAATATAATACTTGAGAGGGAATTAAAGTAGCCAAAATTCAAACTAAAAGACTAGTTGAATTCGGCAACTTATCACCTTAAATAAGTTTGTTTTGATTAAATGACTAATGCCATTTGACTTTAAATTCTAATAGAATTTAAATTAAGATATATCTCTTAATTAGGAAGTGATGGAGGCTGAAATTAACACTTAATTTTTGGCACTCACACTTGACCTAAATTAAGTGATATATATTAATGAATTAAATGAATAAAAGTGGATGCCGTTTTGCTATTTTTCTCTCTTGGCCGAAATACTCAAGGGGAAAGAAATCTTTCTTGTTCTCTTGTGTTCTCGGGCTGAAACAGTAACCTAAAGTAAGAACAAGATCAGATCTTGTGGCTTCAAATCATTCCCATTGCCGAATACACAATCATAGAGCTAGCACTCTTGATTTTAAGCCATCTTTGCAAGTGTGTGTGTGAGAATAGAGGGAGTGGCGTAAAGGCTGTTCCTTGGCATTGGTGGTGAAGATCTAAGGTGGACATATCCTTCTTGGTTGCTGGTCATCATCAAAATAAAGTTTTAAAGGCATCTAAAGTTGTAAGTTTAAAACTCTAAAATTGCATGTTTCGATTCTTGTCATGAAATTGTATGGCATGTATGATAAAAATTTTTTGTTTTTTCGCTGTGCTATCATCACATTCATACCATGTCATATTCCATCAGTGGTATCAGAGCCTAGACATGCTTATTTTAGTGCTTTAGATGCATGAAAAAATTAATTAAAAATCATTATTTTGAAAACATGCAAATCTGAAATTTTCTGTTTTGAGCTTTTTGCATTGTTTTGGTGTAAAAACGATTTTAATTGATTAGATAGGTATTATAATTAATATGACATGTTAATATACTGTCCTAAGATGTTATAGGAGCTATTAATGGTCAGATTTAATTGCTAATACCTGATGGTACATGTTAATATTAAAACTAGGTGCATTTTGGCATGTTAATTGTTAGTTTAACAACTTGTTTTAAATATTAAATGTAAAAACGATTTTTTGAATGTTTGTAAGTGATTTTTAAAGATTAAATATCAGGTCTGGACATATTTTAAATTTGGTTTTAATTCTGGTCCATGACAATTTAATTGATTAATTTTAAAATCACTTAAAACTATAACTAGTTTGTGTTTGTTACATGTTTAATCAACATTGTTTGTTTTGTTTTGATTAAAATGGTAAAAACACATTTATATTAAAATGGTACAGAATATTAAATCAATATTTATGGACTTATTTAGATTATTAAATGACTCATAAAATTGATTTAAATGTTTGTGCATTTCATGGCATTACATAAGCATTAAACAACTAGTTTTGTTGTTTGTTTGTTTTTGCATGAATGCCGTGTGTTATTATATGTGTTCTTCATGATTTTATTTTTAATTCATGTTAGCACATATTATATGTATTTTTAATGTTTATAGGCTGTATGACATAAAATTAAAAATGGCAAAATTGAAAATTATACTAGAGTTGATTTATGGCACAAATCTAACTAGTTTGTGTTTTGGGCTTTTAAGAGAACTTATTCAATAAGAGGATTTAGTCCATTGGGCTTCGGCCCAGGCCTATCACGGGGTCATCTCTTAAAGGTTCAAGTACACAATTTTCATTAATGGGCTTGGCTAAATTAATTAAAATTGGACTTTGTTTGATCCATGAATGCTATGTATATTTATTTGCTTGTTTGGTGTGATGAATGGATATGCATGGTGCATTCATGGGCCCTGGGTTTTTGTAATTAAATATGGCCTGCGTGCCATTATATTTCATTGTAAAAGTTTCATTTATTTCTTAGAATAGAATTTATTTGAAGACTTTGTAAATCAAGATGAAGCCCACCTGAGTGGAGAAGCCTAACTCGAAGATTCTTATGTAATAGTATAGAATCTTAGTTGTAGGTTTTTGGGCCCATGTTTGTCATGCTTTACTTTATGCAATTATATATATATGCATGCTATGTATGGATGACAAAGCGTATGCCATGTAAGCCGTAATAAAATGAATTCCTAAAATAGTAAGTCACAAAGTTGCCTTCCTAATTCGAAACATGTCAAGGCATCGATCATCGGTCATGTAGACTAGGAGTCCTAGATGCGCCCGATTATCTTTGTGAGGCATGGGTTGTGAATGTAAGTTGGACTTAACATGGAAAGGGATGCCCGGACCTAGGCAACTAATAAATGGGTTGTGCTATAACATCTTAAGATGTTAGCCCATTTGATCCAAGAGTCATGTACGAGACATGATTGGAGTTTTCCTACCTAAGTAACTTAACTTGTTAGGTGTACAAGCTCAGCTTGACTAATAAGTTGTTGTGAAAAGTGGATCTTGGCCCACATTAAATCACTAACGCGAATTATTTAAAGGGATATTAATTCGGTTTGTGGGATCATTAATAAGACCTCATTTAATCTTGCTAAATTTTATTGTAGATTGAAAATGGCATCTTCAAACAATAATTTCTCATTGCGATCGGTCCTTGAAAAGGACAAATTGAATGGCACCAATTTCATAGACTGGTCTCGAAACTTAAGAATAGTTCTTAAGCAAAAGAAGAAGTCGTATGTTTTGGATGCACCCTTGCCTGAAGAACCAGGAAGGAACGCCTCTGCGGTTCAAAAGGAAACTTTTGAGACCAAGAAGAGCGACTCCAATGATGTGACATGTCTGATGCTGGCCACTATGGTGCCTGACTTGCAAAAGCAATTTATGGACCAAGAGGCTTATGCGATCATGGTGCACCTCAAGGAGATGTTCCAAGAGCAAGCTCGTCACGAGAGGTTCGTGACAACAAAGGCCTTAATTTCTTGCAAGATGGCTGAGGGTACTCCTGTTAGTATCCATGTACTCAAGATGAAAGGGTATCTTGATACTCTTGAGAAGCTTGAGGTATTAGTGCCAAAGGAATTGGCCACTGACTTGATCTTAGGATCATTGCCTGCTGCTTATGATCCATTTGTGATGAATTATAACATGCATGCAATGAACAAGTCAGTCATTGAGCTTCATGGGATGCTTAAGAATGCTGAAGAGAACATTCGAAAGACCAATCCCGTACTTATGGTTCAAAAGGGAATTAAGAAGGGAACTGCTAAGGGAAAGGGAAAGGGAAAAGGAAAACCCAAGTAAGTTGGGAGTGCACCTCAGGCCTAATCCAAGCCCAAGGCACCAAAACTCAAAGAGAGTGAGAGCACTTGCTTCCATTGCAACAAGATAGGGCATTGGAGGAAGAATTGCGCTCTCTTCAAGGAAGAACAAAAGAAGAATGGAGCCAAGGCATCCAGTTCTGGCATTTTTGTTGTTGAAATTAACCTTTCTATTTCTACCACTTGGGTATTGGATACCGGTTGTGGTTCTCACATTTGATCAAATGTGCAGGGGCTAAGAAATAAGCGGTTACTTGGGAAGAATGAAGTGGACCTCCGTGTGGGGAATGGAGCACGAGTTGCTGCCATGGAGATAGGCGACTATCACCTCACTTTACCTTCTGGACTTTTTATTGTTTTGTATAATTGTTATTATGTGCCTGCTATGAGCAGAAACATTATTTCAGTTTCATGTTTGGATAATGATGAATTTGATTTTGTTATTAAAAATGGCAATGTTCATATTCGTCGCCAAGGCATTTCTTATGGCAATGCCATGTTGCAAAATGGCCTTTATATCCTTGATTTACAAAACAAAGAGTCAATATACAACATTAATACAAAGAGGGTTAAATCAAACAAATTGAACCCTACTTACTTCTGGCATTGTCGTTTAGGACATGCAAACGAAAAACGCATTTCAAGACTCCACAAAACTGGAGTGCTTGGGTCATTCGACTTAGAGTCTTATGACATATGCGAGCCATGTTTGCATGGAAAAATGACAAAGAGTCCTTTTAATAAAAAGGGTGAGAGGACTAATGGCTTATTGGAACTAATACATACCGATGTATGTGGACCTTTAAGTACACATGCTAGAGGTGGTTTTAGCTACTTCGTGACATTCACAGATGACTTCAGTAGATATGGCTATGTCTATCTAATGAAGTATAAGTCTGAAACTTTTGAGAAATTCAAAGAGTTTAAGAATGAAGTAGAAAACCAACTTGGCAAAAGTATAAAAGCCATTCGATCAGATCGAGGTGGCGAATACTTAAGCCAAGAGTTTGACAGTCATCTAAAGGGGTGTGGTATTATTTCACAGCTCACTCCTCCTGGAACACCTCAATGGAATGGTGTGTCCGAAAGGAGAAATCGAACTCTGTTGGATATGGTTCGATCTATGATGAGTCAAGCTAATCTTCTTATCTCTTTTTGGGGTTATGCATTAGAAACTGCTGCGTTTCTACTGAACCGTACTCCAACTAAAGTAGTTGAGAAGATACCATACGAGGTATGGATTGGAAAAGAACCCAATATGTCTTTTCTCAGGATTTGGGGCTGTGAAGCACATGTTAAGAAATTAACATCTGACAAACTAGAGTCCAAATCCAGTGTCTGCTTGTTTGTGGGTTATCCTAAAGAAACAAAGGGATACTACTTTTACTCACAAGCCGAGAACAAAGTATTTGTTGCTCACAAGGCTATTTTCTTGGAAAAGGAGTTCCTTCTCAAGAAAGACAGTGGGAGTAAAGTAGAACTTGGAGAAATTCAAGCGCCACAAACTCCTATAGAGGATGAGTTGGAAATGGGATCAAGTTCACAACCAGTTGTGCAACAAGAACCCATTACACAAGAACCTAGAAGGTCTGGTAGGGTACGTCAGGAGATTGAGAGATATGGATTTCTAATCACTGACAGTGACACTATTAAGTTAGTAGATCGTGAGGATCCTACTACCTACTGAGAAGCTATTGAGAGCCCAGACTCGAAAAATTGGCTTGAAGCCATGAAATCCGAGATGCAATCAATGTACGATAACCAGGTTTGGACCTTGGTTGATCTACCGGAAGGTGCTAAGGTAATTGAATGCAAGTGGCTATTCAAACTCAAAGCTGATAAGACCTACAAAGGTAGACTAGTAGCAAAAGGTTTTCGACAAACTCATGGTGTAGACTATGACGAGACCTTTTCGCCTGTAGTCATACTCAAATCCATTAGGATCTTGCTTGCCATAGCTGCATATCATGATTATGAGATATGGCAAATGGATGTCAAAACTGCTTTCCTCAACGGAAATTTACTTGAGGATGTGTATATGACACAGCCTGAAGGTTTTGTCAATCCCAAGCATCCTAAGAAGGTTTGCAAGCTTTAAAAATCCATTTATGGATTAAAGCAAGCATCCCGAAGTTGGAATCTTCGTTTTGATGAGGCAGTCAAAGAATTCGACTTCATCAAGAACGAAGATGAGCCTTGTGTGTACAAGAAGGTTAGTGGGAGAATAGTAGTATTTTTAGTCCTATATGTGGACGACATCCTTCTCATTAGGAATGAAATTTCAACATTGCAAAAGGTTAAGCAATGGTTGGGAAAATGTTTCTCAATGAAAGACTTAGGTGAAGCCGAGACAATACTTGGTATTCGAATCTATAGAGATAGATCGAATCGGCTTTTGGGACTAAGTCAAGAAAAGTACATAGACAAAGTACTAAAGCATTTTAGTATGGGAGACTTAAAGAAAGGGTACATACCTTTGGCTTTGGGAGTTCCTTTGACTAAAGAACAGTGCCCTAAAACCAAAGAGGAAAGGGACAACATGAGTAGAATCCCATATGCATCTGCTATTGGATCTATCATGTATGCTATGTTATGTACTAGATTGGATGTTGCTCATGCACTGAGTATAACCAGTAAGTTTCAGCAAGACCCTGGTGAGAAGCACTGGACTGCTGTAAAAGGGATTCTGAAGTACCTGCGAAGGACTAAGGATCACTTCTTAGTGTATGGTGGTCAAGAAGAGCTCGTCATACAAGGTTATGCCGATGCTGCTTTTCAGACCAGCACTCAGGATTCTAGATCGCAATCTAGGTTTGTTTTTGTTTTGAACGGTGGTGCTGTCAGCTGGAGAAACTCAAAGCAAGAAACCGTTGCCGACTCAACTACAGAATCTGAGTATATTGCAGCAAGTGAGGCTGCAAAAGAGGCTGTTTGGATTAAAAATTTCATTACTGGATTAGGAGTGGTCCCAAGCATCCTAGCTCCATTAGAAATTTTCTGTGACAACAACGGGGCCATCACACAGGCAAAGGAGCCTCGGTCACACCAGAAATCCAAACACATACTCAGTAGGTACCACTTGATCAGAGAAATCATTGATCGTGGGGACGTCAAGGTTAGCAAGATAGCAAGTGAAGACAATGTAGCAGATCCTTTGACGAAACAGTTACGTCCAAATCTGCACGAAGCTCATTTGAGAGCGTTCGGTCTTAGGGCTATACCCAATTGGGACTAGTGCTAGTGGGAGATTGTTAGTGTAAGCCCTAGCCCCAATGCATTGTAACGAAACACTTGAAATTAATAAAATGAGGCATTTGTTTTATCTATTGTATTCCTGTGCATATCAATTGATAGAACTATCCAAGAATGTTGTTTCGGTTTAAGTTATCATGTGTGAGGCACATGGTTGTAAGACCTTGAAACAAATGAGACTTCATTCTAAATATCCCTAGTCAGTCATTGTTATGGGAATAACAAATGAATTAAGACTAGTATGCTCTCTCTGATAAGTTGAGTTCTGTCTTACGGATCATAAGAACAAGAGTGTCAATCAGAGATCATAGATACATGTTTAGAACACGGTATCTGGATTAGATCCACTCATGAGAACACTACATGGTACAAGTCATAAGTGTTTCTCATATGCAAGTTTTGTATCGGAGTTCTTAGACCTGAAATCTCTATGAAACTCTTTATGAATTGCTGTGTACTTTAACATACACCTAACGTACTCGTAACAGAGTGACAAGTACGGGTATGATTGGGTATGCATTGATTCATGTTAGAAAGCATGAGAGAAGTGAAGGGATTACCCCTCTCATTAAGAGAGAAAATATCATCGCCACTTGATCAGTGAACTGAGAAGTGTATAGCCATACCGAGATGAAATAATGAGTAATCATTATTTATCTGAGAGTTCAGTGTCACTGGAATATCAAGAAAGGAATTAATATATATAAGGATGACTGGTTCCATGCCTTATATTAATTCTGATATTTATGGGTAAGGGACTATGCAAAATTGCATTAGGTCACTAAATGCCATATGCATTTTCATTTAATTTGGAATGCTATAATATCTTGCTAGAGAATATATATAGCCTTTGAATTAATTTATTAATTCATTGCCAACATTAAATGGACCTATAGGATCGCACACAAAGCATTGGGCTTAAAATATTTAAATTGTATATTGGGAATTAATTTGGACTTTTATTTAAAGTCAAATTAATGCATAAAATGGGTAAACTAGCTGTTTTAGGCAAATCTGTAAAAACAGTTTTTTTTGCCTAAAACAGCTAGCTGTTTTAGGCAAAACTGTCAAGGTGCGATTTTGCACGATTTAGCTGTTTTAGGCAAATCTGTGAAACGAGTTTTTTGCCTAAAACAACTAGCTGTTTTAGGCAAATATATTGAACTGTCTTTTTGCCTAAAACAGCTTGCTGTTTTAGGCAAATCTGTTAACAATTGGTCACGAGAGAAATTTGTTGGCATGTGCTAGGTTTAATTTCAATTGATTAATTATCTATGTATAATTAAGTTAATTGAGTATTAAATCCTAATTTGTATTTAATCAAAATATAATACTTGAGAGGGAATTAAAGTAGCTAAAATTCAAACTAAAATACTAGTTGAATTCGGCAACTTATCACCTTAAATATGTAAGTTTGTTTTGATTAAATGACTAATGCCATTTGAATTTAAATTCTAATAGAATTTAAATTAAGATATATCTCTTAATTAGAAAGTGATGGAGGCTGAAATTAACACTTAATTTTTGGCACTCACACTTGACCTAAATTAAGTGATATATATTAATGAATTAAATGAATAAAAGTGGATGCTGTTTTGCTATTTTTCTCTCTTGGCCGAAATACTCAAGGGAAAAGAAATCTTTCTTGTTCTCTTGTGTTCTCGAGCTGAAACAGTAACCTAAAGTAAGAACAAGATTAGATCTTGTGGCTTCAAATCATTCCCATTGCCGAATACACAATCATAGAGCTAGCACTCTTGATTTTAAGCCATCTTTGCAAGTGTGTGTGTGAGAATAGAGGGAGTGGCGTAAAGGCTGTTCCTTGGCATTGGTGGTGAAGATCTAAGGTGGACATATCCTTCTTGGTTGCTGGTCATCATCAAAATTAAGTTTTAAAGGCATCTAAAGTTGTAAGTTTAAAACTCTAAAATTGCATGTTTCGATTCTTGTCATGGAATTGTATGGCATGTATGATAAAAATTTTTGTTTTTCCGCTATGCTATCATCACATTCATACCATGTCATATTCCATCAGCAGTCTCGATCAAAAAGTTCATAACTGAACTAGGAGTGGTGCCTAGCATTGTTAATCCGATTCCTTTATATTGTGACAACAATGGAGCCATTGCACAATCAAAGGAACCACGGTCTCATCAGCGATCCAAGCATGTTCCCAAATGCTACCATCTCATAAGGGAAATAGTAGCTAGAAATGATGTGAAAATAGAAAGGGTCCCTACAAATGATAATGTGGCGAATCTCCTCACTAAAGCACTTTCCCAGATGAAGCATGATCACCATATAAATTGCATGGGTCTGAGACATATGAGTGATTGGCTCTAGTGCAAGTGGGAGATTGTTAGAGAGTATGCCCTAGAGCCCATGTAATAAGGATGTTTTTCATATGTATGAATTTATATTCTTAATTAAAGGCATCATTCATTTATTAATGCTATGTTTAAATACATGAGTTTGTAAATCTTAAATTAATAAATAAAGTCCTAGATATTATAAACACAGTGCAAAGGCAATCATGAAAGTGTTCATGATATGAGATGTCTATTGCATGCAAATGTGTTAATATCTAAATATCCCTGATCATAGAATTAACAAGATAAGGATATTGTTAATTCAGACAGACTAGCACATGTTATGCTTCTTGAATGGTTCAAGCAGTGGTTCTCATAACTGTGATTATGGAAGATAATCAAAGCTAACATATGGATGCTTGTTATAAAAACAAGTTCATTGGAGACCTGCATAGAGAATCCTCACATGGATATTAAATCTATGTTAGTGAGGAATCTCTTCATAGCGGTTGTGCAAGTATCCTTAGACTTGAGATCACCAAAGTTATCTTAAGGAGCAAGTGGTATACTTTGACTCCATAACTGATTACTTCCAACTAGGAGTTAACATAGTTAAGAGATTGGGTATATCATGACCTACTTGAAGAATAGTTGAGTGATTGACAAAGGATTCACCATCCCAAATTTAATAAGGGAAGTTATCTTGCATGATTCTATAATTGCCTTGTTCAGAGAATCTCTGGCCAGAGTAATATGCCAAAATGGATAGAGATCCATGAAGGGCATTTTGGGAATAATGGTTAAATTAATAGAACATACATAATTAGATTTATATGAGTTGACATAAATCCATACTCAGAATCTAATTGAGATAAGAGTGGTGAAAGGAGTAATTGTACAGTAACTGTTTCTATGGAAGCGTATAGTCAAACCACTTGACTTTCCTGACATTTGGGTAGTCATGATCCCTAGCTAGAGGCCAATCATGACTTGTATAATGATGTATCAAGAATATCAATAGGGATTGATAAAATGATTTAAAGGAGTTTAAATCATGTGAGTTTTGAATAGAATTCACAATTACATATTATAATGCCAACATGGACAGGAACCCAATAGGTCACACACATATAGAGAAAAGGATAAAATGGTAAAATGACAAAATAATAATATTCGATATTATTATGAGGGTAGAGAATTGAATAAATAATAATTAATTAAAGGAGTTTAATTAATTATGATCAAGTAAAATTGTTCTCGAAACTTTTGAGAAATGTTCTCTAAAATTGGACCTAATTGAAATAATATATTTCATGATTAATTATTATTGGACTATAAATGTTATAGGACTATTATAAGTGTCATAGGACTGATATAATAATTAATAGGTCCATTGGAGTAATTATAAAGGGGCCAGAGGAATGAAGTTGGTGTAGAAGCCCTTCTGTAGAAGGCCATACGCTAACTCCCAGACAAAAGGCCTTAATGGCCTATTTCTTGGAACAAGTTAAATTATATATGTTACATAAGTGTTTTGGAACCTACATATTTAATTTGGTTGGATTTGGAATCCATTTGGGTAATTAAATCCAATTAGTTGCACAAAGGGCCTAGTTTGTGGGTTTTGTGCATAGTCGTTTATGAAAAAGGTTTAAATTGGATTTAATTGAGCCCAAATAATTATAAAGAATTCCAGAAGCCCAATTAATAATTCTCCAATAATTTTAAAGAGCCCAATCTCATTATGAAGTTGGATTTTTAACCTAACTATAAAAAGCCAACTAATGAGGAATTAGGGTTAAGTGATATAACACTTAAGAAAGACTTCTTCTATTATTCTCTCTGTCCTAGCCACCCAAACCCTTGCTAGCTCTAGGTTTTGTCAGCCAGCATTTGTCCTCTACCAATTTTTTGGTTCATTCTATCAATCTCTAGTGTGGATTACTCATTGTAGGTGTTCGATTTTGGACACTGTGGTTTGCAATAACCCGGTGCGAAGTAAAATCAAGTGTTCAACAAAAATCAAAGTGTGATTTTTCTTATTCTCATCAATATGAATATTGTACATTCATGGAAAGATCAGTAACATTGGTTAAAAATTTTAAATTTCGCTTATGTATGAGATGCATGTAACCGATAAATCCCAACATGGTATCAGAGACAGGTTTTGCCGTGAATATACAATTCTATATTTTTCTATGGAATAAGTTTTATTTTTTTGAGTTATTTATTTCATGAACTTTAAAATATCTGATTTAATTGTTCATGAATGAAAAATATTGATTTCTGGATATATGTGTGATCAAATAAATAAAGCGGAAACAAAAATAATTTTTTTGAGAAAAGAATTCTATGTTTTTGCTTGTAGAGCTTTTAGAGTTAGGGGCTGTTCTAAATTAATTTTTTATAGATCCATTATAAGATCATTTAGATGATATTTTATGTGTTTAATATGTGATATAAAGCCATAGGATCAAATGAAATTAAAATCGAATATGTTTTGCATGAAAACTAGTTTAGTCGAAAAGTTCGATAAATTGGTGTTCTTCCTGTATTCTTGATATGTTCTTGGTGTGTTCTTGTTTAGAACGATTTTTAATCTTCTAAATCTGATATATATGATATATTAAAGTGTTTTTAATTAATTTTATTAATTAAAATGGGCCTTAAATTAATTTGATTAATTTTAATTCATTAAAACCACTTAATGGGCTTAATTATGTTTACGGACTTGGTTTAAATTAGTGAATGACTTGGTAGGCCCAAAGAGCTGATTTAAATTAAATATTATAAACAATAATTAAGTTTATTAATGGGTTTTAAGGGCTAGAGTGGGCTTGCCTCGTTCCAAAAGGCCCAAATGGTCCAATAGACACAAAACTAGTTTGTGTGTGAACACAATTAGGGTTTCATTTGGTGGAATCGGCCTACCCTTAATCCCAAGCCCAAAATTGATTCTTTTAATTATTTAATATGATTAATTAATTAAATAATCAATTAATTATTAATTAATAATCAATTAGATTGATTATTAAGGCAAGAACACATGTATGCAAAAAGGTTTCCTAAAATGAAAGTTTTTAAAATGGAAAAATTTCCTAATTTGATCACATCATTAAATAACTCAAAATTTTGTTTCAAGAGTTAAAAAAAAGTTAGTAATCAATTTATTTAGGCATTATAAATGCATATAAGGGTGTATGATTGGCATGATGGATAGTTATGGACAAGGCCCAATGTGATTGAGCATTATGCATGTTTTGGCCTAATGAGGACTTTCATGTCCCGGCTACTTGTTTTTGGTTTGTATTTCTTTTCAAGTTTTAATATTTAATTAGATTACTTAGATTAGAATTAGAAATAGAGATGGAGACCACTATCAAGGAGCAAGATGGGCCGGATGGAGATCCAACAAGCTTGAAGATAATGTAATTATTTTTCTTGTTTGAATCATGCATACTACTTAGGTGTGACCTTTTGATTTCCCTCTTGGATCGGGGAAATCAATGTAGTGAAGTCCATAACTATACCATATTTTTATGCTTATATTTATGTGATAGATATAGGATGCATACCAATGTATACCAACCATATATGATGAGACTTAATTAACTAAAACCCTCAAAACAAATACAAAGGTATATAAGCCTTCCATTAATTTGAGGAGAACCAGAGTTCTTTATAGTGTGGGTTGTTAACCACAGTCAAGCTCACATTATATTGAATATTTTCAAATCTAATTAAATGGGTCATCTTAGCTAGCCCATTAGCTTGTTGACCACAGTCAAGGCTAATGGTTCTAGAGGCAAGATTAGAGAATACATATACAATATGCATGCATCAAGAGTTGATAACCTAATGATCCAATAGTTGTGTAGAGACACAATTGGTATATAGATACCTACCTTTCAAGGGTATGGAGTTTGGCTTGTTGACCACAGTCAAGGTCAAATTACATATCAAGGATTGGATATTTGCCCACTAGGAAAACCATCGGGTTTTCTCGGATTATATAGTGAGGGCTATTAATTCGCAATAAAATAGTGGGAGTAAATGGATTAATTAAAGACCTTATTAATGCATACATATCCATGAACATACTCTCATATCTTTTCTTTTTCACATCTAGGTCATCATCATGAGCACATCAAACATTAATATACGATCGATCTTGGATAATAAACTAGTTGGCAACAACTATTCTGACCGGATCAAGCAAGTGAGAATTGTTCTCAGAGTTGAAAAGATCCATTATGTCTTAGATAAAGATTCGCCACCACTTCCATCAGATGATGCCATTGATGAGATCAAAGGCATTTATCGAAAATAAATGGAGGATAGTGAAGCGGCAGCATGTCTGATGCTGGGTGCTATGTCCTCGGAGCTTCAGAAGCAACATGAGATGATGGATGCTAAAACCATCGTTTTGCATCTAGAGGAGATTTATTCTTCTCAGGCTAGAACTGAGCAATATGAGATTGCTCGAGCTCTATTTAGCTGCAAAATGGTGGAAGGCACTTCAGTTGCTACTCATGCATTGAAGATGTATAGGTATATTAAGCATTTGAGTAGACTTGGCTATGTTATGGATAATGATCTATACATAGATTTAATCTTGTACTCGTTGGCTCTAAGTTATGCACCTTTCGTGCTTAACTTCAACATGAACATGATCCAAGTATCCATTCATGAGTTAATTAATATGCTCAAGACAGCTGATGGATCATTTAAGAAGGATCCAAAAAGTGTCATGGTTGTCACTTCTACTAAAGGCAAGAAGCAAAAGAAAAAGAAGATAACCAAGGCGCAAACAAAGAATGGTGGGATCTCCAAGAAGAAGGTTGCCAAGAAAGAGAATCCCAAAGGAACTTACTTCCATTGTGGAAAGGATGGTCATTGGAAGCGTAACTGCAAGGCCTATCTAGATTCTCTCAAGGAGAAGAAGCAAGCTGATACTTCTACTTTAGGTATTCATATGATTGAAATTAATACTTATTCTATTGCTTCAAAACAATCTTGGGTATTAGATACGGGATGTGGATCTCACTTATGTAATGATCTACAGGGGCTTAGAAGCTTTAGAAGAGTTGAAAAGGCAGAGATATGTTTGTAGTCAGCTACTGGACAGAACATCTCTACAACAGTTGTGGGGACTTATTGTTTGCCTTTTCCTAGTGGATTAGTACTGGAATTAAATAATTGTTATTATGTTCCAGCTTTGTCCAAAAGTATTATTTCTTTCAGTTGTTTGATTAACGATTATCATATTTCTTTAAAGGACAAATGTTGTTACATTTTTAAGAATAATATGTTTTATGCAAAAGCTATCATTGAGAATGGTATATTTGATCTTAATTTAATTAAAGAAGTACATAATGTGGATACCAAGAGAATAAAACATGATAATGTAAATACCTCATACTTATGGCATTGTCGTTTAGGTCATATAAATGAGAAACGCATGACCAAATTGTACAAGTCAGGTGATTTGGGATCATTTGATTATGAATCATTTGATACATGCGAATCTTGTTTATTGGGAAAAATGACAAAAGCTCCCTTTATTGGTAATGGATAACGAGCTAAAATGGTTTTGGACTTAATACATTCAGATGTATGTGGTCCAATGACTACACATGCTAGAGGAGGTTACTCCTACTTCATTACTTTCATAGATGATTATTCCAGGTTTGGATACATCTATCTAATGAAATATAAATTAGAAGCATTTGAAAAGTTCAAAGAATTCAGAAATTAAGTAGAGAAACAACTTGGCAAAAGTATTAAAACACTTAGATCAGATCGAGGTAGAGAATACTTAAGCCAAGAGTTTCAGGATTATCTTAGAGATAATGGGATTTTATCTCAATGGACTCCACCATATACACCACAACACAATGGTGTATCTGAAAGGAGAAATCGAACACTATTAGATATGTTTCGATCAATGATGAGCCAAGCGTACTTGCTTAAGTCCTTTTGGGGATATGCACTAGAAACTGTTGTTTATGTGTTAAACAGGGTTCCTAGTAAATCGGTTGATGTTACTCCATATAAGATGTGGAATAACAAGAAACTCACACTTTCTCATATGAAAGTATGGGGTTGTCCTGCTTATGTGAAGAGGACAATGTCAGAAAAATTGGATATTAAGTCTGACAAATGTTTATTTGTGGGATATCCAAAAGAAATGTTTGGATATTATTTCTATCATCCCTTAGAACAAAAGGTGTTTATTTCAAGGCATGCTATCTTCTTGGAAAGAGAATTTCTCCTACGAGAGGACAGTGGGAGTAAAATTGAACTTGGTGAAGTTCAAGACCCATAAATAGAAGATGATCAACCGATTGAACCCGAAACTGAATTTCATAATGATGAGATTGAAGCTGAACCTGATTATACACAAAATCCTAGAAGATCTACTAGGATGCGTTCTATCCCTGTGAGATATGGATTTCACATTGATTCGGATAGAGGCATAACTGTAGTAGAGGACAATGAGCCTACAAGCTATCAAGAAGTTTTGAACAGTTCAAAATGTGATTTATGGCTTAAGGCTATACAGTCTGAAATGGATTCCATGTATGAGAATAAAGTATGAACTTTAATTCAACCACCTGAATGGATAAAACCCATAAGGTGAAAATGGGTCTTCAAAAAAAAGACCGACATGGAAGGTAATATAGTTACCTATAAAGCTCGCTTAGTAGTAAAAGGTTATCGTCAAAAAGAAGGTATTGACTATGACTTAACTTTTTTTCCTGTAGCAATGCTTAAGTCTATAAGAATACTTTTAGCCATTGCAGCTCATTATAATTATGATATTTGGCAAATGGATGTGAAGACAGCTTTCCTTAATGGAAATCTTACTAAGGATGTGTATATGATACAAACAAATGGGTTCACATTAAGAAATGGTGAAAAGGTATGCAACTTCAAAGATGCATTTAAGGATTAAAGTAAGCCTCTAAGAGCTGGAACATACGATTTAATGAGACAATCAAAGAGTTTGGTTTCTCACAGAATGAAGATGAACCTTATGTGTATAAAAGGGTCAATGGGAGTGCAATTGTCTTCCTAGTTCTATATGTGGATGACATATTGATCATGGGAAAGGACATTTCTATTCTCCAATCTGTTAAAATATGGTTATCCAAGCAATTCTCCATGAAAGACCTTGGAGAAGCATCCTATATTCTAGGAATAAGGATCTATAGAGATAGATCCAATAGGTTGCTAGGTCTTTCTCAAAGTACATATATAGATAAAGTATTGAAGAGGTTCAATATGGATCTCTCTAAGAAAGGGTTTATACCCATGGTGCATGGGAAACACCTTTCTAAGTTTATGTGTCCGTAGACACTAGAGGATAGAGAGAGCATGAATAGAATACCATATGCATCTACAATTGGTTCTATCATGTATGCTATGTTATGTACACGTCCAGATGTAGCATTTACTTTGAGTGTCACAAGCAGATTCCAATCCAATTTTGGAGAGGAACACTGGGCAGCTATCAAGAATATCCTTAAGTACTTGAGAAGGACTAAAGATATATTCTTGGTATGTGGAGAGGGCAGTTTGGAAGTAAATGGGTATACAGATGCCAGCTTCCAATCTGACAAAGATTATTGTAAATCACAGTCTGGTTATGTGTTCATAATGGGAGGAGGAGCAGTTAGTTCGAAAAGATCCAAATAAGAAACAACTGCTTGATTCCACGACGAAAGCTGAGTACTTTGCTACTTCAAAAGCAACCAAAGAAGCAGTCTGGATCAAAAAGTTCATAACTAAACTACAAGTGATGTCTAGTATTGTTGATTCGATTCCTTTATATTGTGACAACAATGGAGCCATTGCGCAAGCAAAGGAACCACGGTCTCATCAGCAATCTAAGCATGTTCTCTGATGCTACCATCTCATAAGGGAAATGGTAGCTAGAAATGATGTGAAAATAGAAAGGGTCCCTACAGATGATAATGTGGCGAATCCCCTCACTAAAGCACTTTTCTAGATGAAGCACGATCACCATATAAATTGCATGGGTCTGAGACATATGAGTGATTGGCTCTAGTGCAAGTGGGAGATTGTTAGAGAGTATGCCCTAGAGCCTATGTAATAGGGATGTTTTTCATATGTATGAATTTATATTTCTAATAAAAGGCATCATTCATTTATTAATGCTATGTTTAAATACATGAGTTTGTAAATCTTAAATTAATAAATGAAGTCCTAGATATTATAAACACAGTGCAAAGGCAATCATGAAAGTGTTCATGATATGAGATGTCTATTGCATGCAAATGTGTTAATATCTAAATATCCCTAGTCATAGAATTAACAAGATAAGGATATTGTTAATTCGAACAGACTAGCACATGTTATGCTTCTTGAATGGTTCAAGCAGTGGTTCTCATAACTATGATTATGAAAGATAATCAAAGCTAACATGTGGATGCTTGTTAGAAGAACAAGTTCATTGGAGACCTGCATAGAGAATCCTCACATGGATATTAAATCTATGTCATTGAGGAATCTCTTCATAGCGGTTGTGCAAGTATCCTTAGACTTGAGATCACCAAAGTTATCTTAAGTAGCAAGTGGTATACTTTGACTCCATAACTGATTACTTCCAACTAAGAGTGAACATAGTTAGGAGATTGGGTATATCATGACCTACTTGAAGAATAGCTGAGTGATTGACAAATGATTCACCATCCCAGATTTAATAAGGGAAGTTATCTCGCATGATTCTATAATTGCCTTTTTCAAAGAATCTCTAGCCAGAGTAATATGCCAAGATGGATAGAGATCCATGAAGGGCATTTATGGAACAATGGTTAAATTAATAGAACATACATAATTAGATTTATATGAGTTGACAGAAATCCATAATCAGAATCTAATTGAGATAAGAGTGGTGAAAGGAGTAATTGCACTGTAACTATTTCTATGGAAGGGTATAGTCAAACCACTTGACTTTCCTGACATTTGGGTAGTCATAATGCCTAGCTAGAGGCCAATCATGACTTGTATAATGATGTATCAAGAATATCAATAGAGATTGATAAAATTATTTAAAGGAGTTTAAATCATGTGAGTTTTGAATAGAATTCACAATTACATATTATACTGCCAACATGGACAGGAACCCAATAGGTCACACATATAGAGAAAAGGATAAAATGGTAAAATGACAAGGATAATAATATTTGATATTATTATAAGGGTAAAGAATTGAATAAGATAATAATTAATTAAAGAGTTTAATTAATTATGATCAAGTAAAATTGTTCGCGAAACTTTTGAGAAATGTTGTGTAAAATTGGACGTAATTGAAATAATGTATTTCATGATTAATTATTATTGGACTATAAATGTTATAGGACTACTATAAGTGTTATAGGACTGATATAATAATTAATAGGTCCATTGATGGAATTATAAAGGGGCCAGAGGAATGAAGTTGGTGCAGAAGCCCTTTTGTAGAGGGCCACACGCCAACTTCCAGATAGAAGGCCTTAATGGCCTATTTCTTGGATCAAGTTAAATTATATATGTTACATAAGTGTTGTGGAACCTATATATTTAATTTGGTTGGATTTGGAATCCATTTGGGTAATTAAATCCAATTAGTTGCACAAAGGGCCTAGTTTGTGGGTTTTGTGCATAGTCTTTTATGAAAATGTTTAAATTGGATTTAATTGAGCCCAAATAATTATAAAGAATTCCAGAAGCCCAATTAATAATTCTCCAAAAATTTTAAAGAGCCCAATCTCATTATGAAGTTGGATTTTTAACCTAACTATAAAAAGCCAACTAATAAGGAATTAGGGTTAAGTGATATAACACTTAAGAAAGACTTCTTCTATTATTCTCTCTACCCTAGCCACCCAAATCCTTACTAGTTCTAGGGATTTTTGGCCAGTACTTTTCCTCTACCACTTTGTTGGTTCATTCTATCAATCTCTAGTGTGGATTACTCATTGGAGGTGTTCGATTTTGGACATTGTGGTTTGCGACAACCCGGTGCGAAGTAAAATCAGCTGTTCAACAAAAATCAAAGGTGATTTTTCTTATTCTCATCAATATGAATATTGTACATTAATGGCAAGATCAGTAACATTGGTTAAAAATTTTAAATTTCGCTTATGTTTAAGATGCATGTAACCGATAAATCCCAATAATTGCAACAAATTCCTCTGGTAGAAACAAAATTTTTGTTGTGTGAATCTAAACACAAGAATTCTAGGGTCCCAATATCAAGCAACAACAAGTAGTAAATTCCTATTTAGAGACACTCTCCTAAAACATTTCAGACTGGAGTACGGAGCCAAAAGGGGGTCCTCCTAGGTTTTTAGGTCATCCAAGAGTCGGTGTAATTTTGTGAGTCCAGTATTTATGGTAACAAAATTTTCTTAAATGGTCTAAGTGTAAAAATAATGGAGGAAAATAAATATCTAAAATGAAAAATGACCAAAAATAAAAGAAAAGTAAGAGAAAAAGAAAAAGAAAAAGGAAAAGGAAAGAAAGAGAAATACTATTGCATAAAGACCAAGAAAATTTGGGCACTATTTATAAAAAGTGATGACAGATGCCTGTCCCTCAAGGAGCGAGCCACTGCCAGCCCGTCTGTCACCTCTAAAAGGCTAAAATGTATTCTTTTCTGCATGTCCTATGCATTACACATATATACTATTGCATTTTCTTTTGTTTTCATTTCTGTAGGGCATCCAAAAACCCCATGATCGAGATAGATGGCTTCGAAAAATTTTGGATATGAAAAATCAGAAAATTCAAGAAGCACGATAAATTTTAGGGAGTATTTTTAATTTTTTGTAAATATTTACAAATAAAAAACATACATAAAATAAAATAGTTTGGTATACAAATAATGTAAATAAATAATTGAGTACATAAATAACGCATGTAATGGTTGGATAAGTATGTAAATAATAGTAAATAAAGGGGTTTTTGAGTAAATAATGTAAGTAATAATTAGAAATAAGGAAAATGAAGAGAAATGGCAAAATTATCAAAAAGCTGTGAGGGTTGGGATGTCCTAGATGATCGTTTGTCCCTAGCAAAGGACAGGCTTCTTATCCCTTTCACAAAAATTTGAATAAAATGGCCTTTCTTCTTCTTGGTTCTTCATTTCTCTAGTAACTGCCATTTTTTCGTTCCAAGCTTCTTCCTCATGCTTTTTCTTCTGTTTCTCCTCCATTTCTCATCCATTTTTTGCCCTGTTTGTGTGGAGGAGAAACAATTCAAAGAGCAATTAATTTTTTATTTGTTTTATATTTTTTTCATCTCTTTCTCATTCTACAAGTAAGTACCCTTTAAACTTCTGTAAGCATTGGGTCCTGAGGAGGCTTTTGTCAGGGTTACCTAATAAGAAAAACTACTCTTTTAAAGATAATGAATAAAGGATGGTGAATCCCTTTCATGTTGAAACTATTTTTTGAAAAATGTTTTAAAATGTTTTGTGCTTGATTTAAGTAGTGGAGGGGCACAGTGGGTCAAATGATGAGAAATACCCTTAATCGGAGGTTTAAAATTGAGTTAAGTAGGTTTACATGCTTTGCACACCCATGTACATAGGATCGTATGCCCTTGCACCCAAGGGTTTTCTCATTATTATAGGATTTTTTCCATTTTTGGCAATGTACGTCCTTACAAAGAGAGCATACGGCCATACATCACAAGAATTTTGCCTTTTCAGGCAAGTTGCCCTAGGTACTTGAGATGCATGCCTATACACTCCTGCTGGTATAGCCATACACTCCAAAAGTGGGTGAATTCCTAGAAAGTAGGTGGGCAAGTGGCTAACTTTTTAAATGTACACCTATGCATAGCTCTATGCACACCCATACATTCATCACTATATAAAGCTTTGCCCGAATACTTTTAAAGAAGTTAGAAAATTTTTGGTTTGAAAGAAAACTTTCAAAGAAAGCTTTCAAAAAGTTCTTAAAATAGAAAGTGATTTTTGGCATTTAGCTCTTGATTTTTTCAACTGCCTTTGATAGTTTCAACACGATAAGGGGTCCATGAATCTAATATTCGACAGTCTAATTGAGTAAGTACACTGAAGGTAATATAAAAAGCTTTTCTTATTATCTTGATTATAATAAGTTTTAGTCCTTATTTCCATTTATAGCTTTTATTGTATATTAATCTCTACTAGATTTAGGTTGTGAAACCCTTTTTAAGGGTATATTGCCATGTGATAGAAATTATTAGACTATCATCTTTAAATCCTTTTTGTTCATTTTAAAATTGGTTTGCTTAAAGAAAAATATGGTTTAAAAATCTTTCTTCGTATTTAGTTTTCCTTTTTGCTCCATTTTGGATTTATTGTCGATAAGAACTTTATTTTAAAAAGAGAGAGAAAACTCATTGTTATCAGGTTGATACGGTTATGCATCACTTAATGCACACTAGTGTATTACGTGATGCACGACGCAAAATATATTTTCTTGCTTTTTAAGGTAAACGAGTCAACCGTATGTCATCAAACGCACTCCTGTGCATTTTCGACATACGTGCTGGATACTTATTTTTTCCCTCTTATTTACTTCATTTAGTTTTTATGTATATTCTCTTTTCATTTTTTGTAATCGTTATTATTTTCGTTATTATTATTATTATTGTTCCTATGGAGCAACCCTTTTGTGAATATGAATGGGCGAGCACTATAGGTAAGTCCATCATCCTTGCTCTTTACTATAAAAAGACTTTTTCGATTGCAAATGAAAAATATCACAAAAATATTTGTAGTAATTAATTAGGTTATTTCATTAATAAAATCGAACCAATGTCCATATTTTACCCAAAAAATTCACATATAAAAATTAGCTTTTAATAATGTAAATGATTTTGTAAATAATTAAATAACACGGGATGTTTCTTAAATAAAACTTGGACAAGCAATTCCCTATCTTCAAACCCTCGCAATGAAATGCTTCTTCAATAATCTACATGTGAGGGCCAAAGTCGTCACCTAAAAGGCCATAATAAACTACCCAATTTATGGATGTCTTCATCGCTATATTCTATGCCATAATTTTGCCATTTTCTTAAGTGATTAGGTGTGCCTTTAATTTCTATACTTGCTTTAATCTCGCATAAAAGCAAAGGGATAACACGATTAATCTGAAAGCCATTATGTCACATTTATCAAAAGTAAAAATAAAAGTGGAGTTTCGAACCCTCTCTGGGTTTCTTGGCCTCACGAGGTCAGAACACCTTTCTTTCCCAATATTCTATTGGGTGGTGACTCCTTACTATCAACCTTGTGGTGCCCAACTAGATACCTCCTGACTATTGATTGTTAGTGATGAGACAGGGACTCCTGTGCATGTCATATCATGCCTTTCGAGGTTTAACATTCGGCAAGTCGAGTTGAATCTCTTTCCCATCGCGAAGTGATCATTGGCCTAGGCAGGAAACCTTAACATGGTTAAACCCTAAAAGTGGGACTGAACCACTAAAGGTCAGAGGGTTCCTCACTTGAGCTCAACGATCCCTTAGTTCTGAGGGTGAAATTGAGTGTCGATGATAGAAGAGGAAGAGTGTGTGTCACAACTTCTCTTGTATTTATTGATTTAGTTTGATATTTTAAATTATATTTAGACCTTTTATACATGCTTTTAGGCTTTATCCATAGATTAATGTATACAAATATGCTTAAAAATGAACAATGCCTTTAGGAATGCTAACTTAAGTTACAAAACCTTTTTACATGACACTATAGTTAGGAAAAAACATTGTATATAAGCACATAAATCTGTAAAAAATCTTGAGTATGTAAATCTATAAAAACCTTGTATATGAACACGTAAACTTGTAAACCTTTTCTTTAGCAAACAATGTATTATGTGCCTTCAAATGCATGTTGTATTGGGAATTATAATTGCACCAAATAATCCTATCCAAATTTAATTTTCTCTGCTAATAGTATAGACTATGTTGCTTTGCAGCCATGATGGCTTGTGTGTTGTTTAAATTTTCTTTTTATTCAAGAGATAGTCACATTTTTAGCCGGAATGTTGTCGTAATTTTGTTAAAATTCTCGTAAAATATAAAATAAGTATTATGCCTCATTTATCGTGTATGTTTGCTAAAACACCCGATAATGGGCTTAGGATGTTGTATATTATATTACGGCACCTAGCGCATATTTCTATGTATGTTGGTTGTCTCCTTCTTAGCCGAAGTGCTGCTAAAATTTTGATAAATTTTTACATAGTGGTTTACTTACGGCTTAAGTTAGCCATAAAAACTAACATGTAATCTTCTCTTATAGGATGCCTCACATAACCACATGCACAAACCCACCTCAACCTGTACCAGAGTATATGATGCCAATACAAGCTACCTAATACCGAGCCTTACTACGAGTACAGTATAGATCTAGCCACTTATGTCTAGACAATTCTTATAGGATGTCAAGCTGATAGAGAAGGTTGATAGAATCTTGGCCAGAGTAGGTTAGACAAAGTTCTTTGCATAATCTTATAGGACCTATCCTGATGTCACCCGAGAGGTCTTGGCCATGTTATAGTATGGTGGGTACCAGAGATCGGATACAGAGGAGGAGGCAGTCTAGTTCAGGGCACTAGGCATCCTTTATAACCTCACACACCGTAGAGTTACTGAGGCTATAGGCCTCTCGATTGGGTTTGACGTAGTCACACCCCTTAGGATTATGGATCAAGCCAGATGGAGGGTAGTGACAATACCGGGGATGATATATCAGTCAGACACTACAAAAAGTGCTATGCTGGCCACCCAAGTTTATAGATACATTCAGAAGGTGTTTTCTACCTCTTACTTAGGGTGCATAGAGAGTCCAAGGTCGATTAACTCCACCAACATCACCAGCCTTTGATGCAGGAGTAGAGGCACGTGGACATCACACATGAGATCATTGCCTCGCTAGTCAGAGTATCCATGCATTCTACCACACAGATCTGTATGAGAGGCATTATTACTCACCTGTTGGTATCACCGAGGGTAGATGAGAGTAGATTTAGCAACCCTATTCCTAAGGGCATTTATGTTGATTTACATACTGCAATCACCACGAAGATGGTAGAGGCTGTCGAGGGGCAAAAAGGAGAGTACGGGTTGCTGATTGTCCTTAAGACCGGGCAAAGATGCAGTTTGGACCCTATAGTGCCAGATGCACCCGTAAAGGGAGGTGAGCAAGGCCAGCCACCACAAAAGGCACCAGCAACACCATAGGTAGCCCCGACATAACCGGCCTCAGCAGGATGATCAGGCAAATGAGCCTCATGAGCCATAGAGCACCAGGGGTTAGGAGATGATTCTAATTATGAGTTTGACATACAATTAGACTTGTAGGATCTCCTAGATGGATCACCACATTTGCTAGCTCATCTGCGATCACCTTTCAAACATTAGTGGTTGCCTGCGAGGAGGATAAGGAGGTTCTCTCCCTATGGGTATCTCGAAGCATCCACATCTTCAGCTCTTTCACCTTATGGACACCTAGGAGCCTCTACATCGATTGCTCTGTCGCCACTAGTGCATCCAGAGACATTTCCATTTACGACACCACCAGTACACACATCTCCAGCCTCATTACTTGGCAACATCTCCAATAGGTTAGCAGTGATGGAGGAGGTTATCAGATGACAATATCAAACATTATAGTCGATATTGACAGTAATACAATCCTTACAAACATTGCCAGCAATGGTATAGACTCTGGAATTTGACATGGGAGGTATCAGAGCTGACTTAGTGATTGCAAGACAAAGGTGCCTTGTAGGTAGTTGATGACTCCCTTACTAAGATTAGGGAGTAGGGTGCTCATATTAATGGAGAGGTCTTTAGAGGTAGGCAGGCCGTGGTGGAGACGGATGAGCAGTTGAGGAGGTAAATTAGGTACCTAAGAGGTGACCTGATGTGCTATCTCGAGTGCCACTCTAGCCCTATCACTGAGGTTAGCTAGGGTTCAGAGCGATTGGCAGAGGTTATAGTTTAGGTTTTGCAGCCCTGGACAACCGTATTGCCAGGTTTCCAGTTTAAATTCAAGCCAGATGATGATCAACTACTAGCAGCACCATAGGCTATGGCACTAACTAGACCTCCCAGGCCTTCAACATTCAGACCTCTTTCTAGGCCAACCTATTGCCGAGGCCTTCACTATGACTTATTATTGTTGTATTTAGGGAGTTTTTAAAACCTGTCTAAATATTTTGATTTATAAAAATAGGATTTGTACTTAATTTATATACTTCTCTTATCTTACTTTATGCTTATTTTGCTTATGTTCATTATACCTAAAAGAAAGAAAAAAAGAATGAAAATGATGAATGAATGAAAAGAGATGCCATAAAATTAATAAGAAGACCTATAATTAATATACCGTGATAGGACAAAAATAATGATAATGAACACAAGAGAAAAGAAAAATAAATAAATAATTTGACAAAGCTAAACCCCATAAATAGAGCACTAATGTCAAGTCCTTCTTATAACAGGTACTTAAAACCCTTACCAGGGGGCATATATTTGCTCCTATAACAATAAGGAATGCAGATACTTGTCTCCATCATAAGAAGTTACCTGAATAGGTGAAGATAAAAAGAGATGCATAGTAAAGAACTATTAGACAAGAGGCAAAAGCCTAATGACAATACAAGTTTGAGAAAACACAGGGTGATAGCTTTGATGATGATGGTTTTTCTTACATTGGTGCCAATTTGTAAAGTGGTGACATAGTCATTGGGAAGTATGCCAAAATGGCTCTAAGCATCTCAGTGACTCTTTACAGATGCATATTTTCCAGAATGGCTCCAAACATCTCAATAACTCCTCACAGATGCATATTTGCCACAATCTCCCTAATGGAACATTACTTCAAGAGCAGAAAATGCACCCGCCAAAGACACTAACCAATAAGAAGGTCAGTCTACAGTTGACATTAATCAAATATTACTAAAAAATTATTTGATTTTGCAGGCTAATCAAATCGTCTTGATTTTGCATGCCCTAGGTGTTAATCAGATGCATTCAAATAACCTAATTCTATATGCCCAGACGCTAATTAGAGTTAATCAACTTGTCCCAATTTTGCATGCCCCAGGCACTAATCAAACAGTCAATCTAGGGTTAACACATCGATAAACTAATGTTAACTACTCGAATCAAGGTTAACACATCGACAAACTGATGTTAACTACTTGAAGCAAGGTTAACGTGCCAACAAGCTGACAATAACTACCCAATCAAGAGACTTACTGCCTTAGAAGGTACATGTTTTTAATCAACCAAGAGACTCACTACCTCAGAAGGTAAGTGTTTTTAATCAACCAAGATACTCACTACCTCAGAAGGTACGTGTTTTTAACCAACCAAGAGACTCACTACCTCTAAAGGTATGTGTTTTAACCAACCCAGAGACTCACTACCTTAGAAGGTATGTGTTTTAGTTAACCAAGAGATTCATTACCTCAAATACGTGTCTTTTTTCCTTTTACTTGAAATTTTGGCTCACTTTGGCACTAGTGCACCAGCTTCCCAAAATTAGGGGCAGCTATAGACACCGTGACTTGAGGCAAACTAGATTAAAGCTTCGATTGTGAATTTATCACTCTTTCTCAATTATTTTTATGATTTTCCAAGTGTTTTAACAAAAGATAGATAAAAACCTTGATTTGGGCCTTCAATGAGGTCATACACCCATCTGTCATTGGAGGGGCGCCTGTCTGTGGCTCCCTCTCTCCTACACAGGCCAAAATAGGGGTATTTTAGGGCTTTCGCTTGAAGGACGCCTGTCTATGGCTCAATTTCTATAATTCCCACATTTTTGAAATTCAAACAAAGACATAAATGTTTTAAAAGGATTTCATCCAAATTTGATGGGGATTTTTCTCAAGATTTGGGAAGTTGGAGTTGGAATCCAACTCCAACTCTAACCTAAGTATAAAAGCCAAAAATCTAGGGTTTTTTAGGAGGGGAATCACTTTTACAGAGAGAAAACTTTAGGGAAGAAGAAAAAACTAATTTCTTTCTCTCTCTAAAGTTTTATTTTATTCTAACAATCTTTTTAATTCAAACACACACACACACACAATGAAATTCATTGTGTTTTTCTGAAAAATAAAAAGCATAAATTGGAGTAGAGATCTGGATTATAAGAATTTTAGAGTCAGAATATCTTATGAGGGTAATATCCTAGGCTCCTTCCGTACTTTCTCTCTTTAAAATTGCAATGCATGATTATGTGAATATTTTTTGCAAATAAACATGTTTAAATGTTGAGTTTGTGTGATTGGCATGCTCAAAATTCGTTAAGATAGAAATCTAGATCAAAGAGCATGTAAAGGCATGATTAGAACTAAGATTCCTCCATTATTGTAATTTCAAGCTTTTTCTCTATTTCAATAATTTTATGTCTTAATATGTTTTTATTGAATTTTATGCATGAGTTGATGTTAGAACACTGTTTGGCATAATCTAGGACATGATAATCACATGTTTAAGATCAAAATGTGTTTTGTATGATTTTTGCATATTTTTAGCTTTAAGGTTTTGTATCCTATTCTGTCCGGCGAGTGATGAACGGGATGGTGACTTGATTGATGCCTGTTTGTGAAAGCGACGGATGACACGTCATGAGCCTTCTTCTCGTCCTGTCCTACACCTAGTCTTGGGTGTCCCTTGCCTATTTAAGGGCGTCAGTGGATTTTTTTTGGTATTTTTGTTGTATTTTGATGTATTTTTATGGTGTTTATGTTATTTACTTAATCCATATGGTATTTGTGCATTATGTCATTCAATTCTTTATGCAATCCAGTTCTATATTGTATAATTAAATTCACAATTATCTTTGATGTATTTATATTGTATTTTTATGATAGTAATTCATTTGCCTTTTTGTGGTTTTGTTGAGTATATAAATCTTTTCACCTTTAGAGAATTATATGGGGTTTTTTTACATTGGGAATTGTGCTCTCGATTGGACGGCCATCCTCAGCCCATACAGTTATCTCGTTTGACCACTTTTTTATCATTCTATATATTTATTATCTTAGTTTTATTCAATTATTGTTTGCTTTATGTTTATTTATTTATTTGGTATTTTTTGGATGTATCTTTTTATCTCGAAGATGTAATAGTTAGTAAAAAATGGCTTTTTGTGCACGTTAAAAGGAAAAGGCACTTAAAATATTTTCTATTAAATTAATTGGATTTTTCTTCAAAACTTGGACCAATGTCCAATTTTTTTACCCAAAGCCAAATGAAGTAATAATGAAGGTTTTTGTAAAATATGTATAAGGGAACCAATGTTCCCAATTCAAATGAATACCCGATTTATATATGTATATTATTTTACTCTTATTGTTCGACGATTTACTTCTGTAATAAGTTTAAGTAGTTGATTTATTTACTTATTTATTTATTAGTTTCCATGATTGATTGGGGTGTTTATTTAATTCTTACACCTTTGCATTGTGTGAGAGAGGAGAGGAGATTAAGTATAAAACTCAATTATAAAATAATACCTAATCAAGATGCCTAATAAGAGTGATGTCCCAAACACCAATCTCTGTTTGGGTATTAAAAGGTCGAGATTCATTTTTTAATGCTCTGTTGGGTGGTGACTTCATGATACCTACCTCTTTTGAGCTCGTTAGTTGACGTTTTTATAAGTTGACTACCAACAATAATTTGGATTTGATCTCTTTTTATTGTGAATTAGCCAATTTATGAGTTAAATTGAGCTTCCTTCGATCTCGGATCCTAAAAGCGGGCCTCCAAAAGCAAACCCGAAAATGAGGAACGGCTCCGGCGCATGTCACAGGTGTACAATGTGTACTCATATATTTCATTATTTATATTCTTTTCATATTTCCTTTCTCGATCTTTCTTAGTCCTATGCCCTAATATGTCATTGTTATACTACTCACAGCTCATTCATCATCTTGCATCATTGCTGCTAAGTAGTTGTGCTCTTTAAATTTTTCTCTCATTAAATCATTGCATTTCAAACCTAGATGAAAGGCATCTTTTTTCTTTTTTTAGTAAAACTTTTTATTGTAATTACCATTCCAAATTTTAGTTTAATTCATTTTCCCTTTTACTAATTGAGAGGGAGAAGTGGCATGCAAGTAAAAACAAAAAGAAAGAAAAGAATATGGTTAAAGATTTTTATATAAATAAATATATAAAAGGGTATAAGATGACATAATTTTACTTATAGTTTGGTAGGTTCAGTTCTAGCAATCTATAGATATTGAAAACCAAATCGATATAACCAAAATTTGTCAAATTTTTTACAGTTTGGTTCAATTTTCAGTTTCAGTCTACCCAAATTCGCTTAGAAAAGAATTGATGCAACCCAAAAATAACAACTCAAAAATCCAAAATTGAAAAAAAAAAAACCTAAAGTGACCTAAACCCGTTTTATCATCAAAGGCCATAAGAGGTTTTCTAGTGTTTTTTCTTTGTTGATTTTCGATCTAGCTGGGGTACCTACCATTTCCAACTCATTTGTTCCCCTTTTCTTATATAGTACCTCATACATGTAATGGTGTGATTGTCTCGATGAGTTTCTCATATTGGCTCTAAACAAAATTATCAAATGATAATTTTTTAAAAATTATGTAAAAAGAATCGATTAGATGAAAGATGTCCAATCGAAATTCATAGTAGTGTCTGATCACCAAGCAGCTTGGTAAGATGAGAAAGGAAAAAGCTTATCTCTAACTTGTAGCAGGGGATTAACCCTCCAAATTTTAAATTATTGAAAGATAAAAGAAATATATTGTCGCAAAAGTCTACTCGTTAAAATATCCTATCCCTATCTAACTATCCATACCACTAGCTATAAAGTGGCGGCACAGTTGACACTGACAGTCCGAGGTAGCTAGAAAGTGGCGGCCGTTTGGCGTTGCCATGCGCAAGTGGGCTTGTAAATGATCTTGGGCCTAGTTGCACAAAACAATGGGTCTTAGGACTAGGCTTTCTCAAATATAAAACATTGGATATTATCACTTATAATTGCATTGTTTGACTGTAGAAAAGGCTTTACGTAACGAAGTGGAAGAAAATTTGAACATGATATCTGCTGGAGAAGACATATAACGAAGGCTTTACGTAACGAAGTGGAAGAAAAGTCTTAGGTTTTTTCACCAATTTTTGCTTTGTGAGAAATACCAAATATAAAATGTTACTTCTTTCGTTTTTTTATCAGTTAATTTTATTATTTTTACTAAAATTAAAAAATAATAAATAGACTTAAATTTAGTATTAAATTACATAATTAAAATTAAATTATTAAATCTGATTGGTTTTAACTTTATTAGAAAAAAATAAATTGAAAAAGTAAATTAAATTACATTCAAATTTTAAAAATAACAGATAAATAAAATTTGAATTTTACTTAAAAGTGAGGAACTTTTTTAAAAATTGGCTGTTTAAAAAAATTAATTGGACAGATGGTGTGTGTGTGAGAAATTGGGAAAGTGGTGTGGAGCTTTCCATTCTCGCAATGACAGGCTGCGGGAATAGGTGGCACGGTGGTCGATGAGGCAGCGTAGAAATGAGACAAATGAGACAGCATCAAATTGTGGGGTCCATTTTCCATTCCCGCAGCCTGTCATTGCGGGAATAGGAGAATCTCTGCCAGCCTATTACCGCAACGACAGGCTACGACATTAGAAGAATAATTCAGCCCCAATCATAATTGCGTTGAAAACAAATTTTGCCACTCGCTATATATACCTCCGGGCGAAGAACGAAGCACGAATAAGAGATACAATGTCGAAAAAAATTTATAAGATGAGGATTTAAGAAATAGGCTGTCGAAAAATATTTGGTAAGAAAATATTGTTTAGTATTTATAATATTATTGAAGTAAATAAATTTTTTTGTTAATATTAATTATATTTATTTAATTTTTGCAAATATTAATTCAAATATCAAACTATGGAAGGAGTATAATGCATATGAATAGAAGATTTTTGAAAAGGTATTTTTTTAAATTTTAATGTAATTATATATTTTTTTATTTTTTAATAAACACTTATTATAATTTTTTTAAAAATAAATTAATTTGTCATAATATAATTAAAAAATAATTAAAAATAATAAATAAAATAATGACGCATTAAGCTCTAATTTTTGTTGAACAAACCCTACCAGCTTCTCAAGATTATATATAAATGAAAAATAATAAAAAAAAGTAGTAGTTGAATATTCTAAAATTAATAATATTGTAATTTTAAATAAATATGTTAGTTTTAAAACGATATTATTTCAATTTTAATTTATTTATGTATTTGTTATTTCTTATTAGATATTTATTATAATTTAAAAAAAAATAAATTAGTTTGTCATAATAAAGCATGTTAGATAAATGTTTGTATTAATTTCAATTACAGATAATTTAAAAATATCAGCATATACGGACTTTTATTTACACACGGATGGACAAATAAGTTATGGAGTTGAAGGCTTTCAATATGACATATCAGATCCAAATGCAGTTACAAAGAGATTGAGGCTTAGAAATAAGCCAACTCTTCCTAAATTGAAACACAAAATTCATGTTAAGTTGTGTTTAGGTGTAAATCATGTCATTTCAAGAATTATATACAAGAGTTCGCTGTACAACCGAGGATCATTATGTTGGACGTCGGTGGATATGTCTGATGACAATGACGTAGACGTGATTTATGAAAAATTAAGGGAATACGATGATTATAATGTAGTGGAATTATGTATTGAAGTGACCGAGATGGATACAGGAGGTTATATATCAACGTATGAAATGACTGATCCGACTAGAAATGAGAACTTATGCAATGCAACAGTCGAGGCTACGCAACAATGCTTTGAAAATGATGCTGGCCCCAGTCAACCAACACAACCGGTTAGTGACCATGATATTGATATTTTTTCTCAATCCAATTACTGTGAGTTTATTGGTGATGAAGTACGAAATATGGATCAAAGTCAACAACGACGATCGGTTAGCCAGCAAGGAGTAGCCTGCTCTAGTTGGCTAAAGCAATCAATTAGTCATCGCGATGGTGACTTACTTGTAAGAGATGTAGATGACAGCTCAGGTCAAGGTCATTTATACTGATCATATAGTCATGTTCCTGATGCTAGGATGAGTTAGCCAAGGAGGTCAATTACACAGCAACTCGATGTTTGTATGAATCAGCCAAGGAGATCAATGAGCAAGTTCCCTGATACAGTGATTAGTCAACCTAGAAGGTCATTCAGTCGAAGGGTTGGTGATTTTTTTAGCAAATCCATATTTGGTAGAAAATCACGAGGTCAAATTGCAAAACAGAACTATCAGTGACAATCAGTTGGTCCTAGTCAGAGCAGACAATCAGTAAGACGACCAGATGGTGAAGATATCATAAATGAAACATTAATTGATTTAGCATGCGACGATTATTATCACGACAGTCTAGTTAATAATGATTATGTCTCACCTAATGATGATGATGAGGTTGTTACAGCAAACCTAAGTGCCGAAAGTGATGACTATAATTTTAAAGCTGGCAATGAATCTTCAGGTACGTAATATGTCAGTCCACTAGCATCAGTTCAAGTTAGCGGATCGAAAAATAATGCTAGCTTTACCTTTTCGTCAGAACACTATACAACTATTAATTTTGATGCATCACAAGTTGAATTGAAGCATGGTGGATAGTTTGGTACATGGGATGGTACATCAGAGTTATTAAAAGGTTTGGTATTCAACAACAAAAATGAGGTGAAGTCTTGCGTCAAAAAATACTCAATCTCGCGAATTGTCGATTTTAAAGTCGTTGAAGCTAAAACAAAATTCAGGATTGTTAAGTGTGCAAATGCTGATATTGGATGCAAATGGAGGTTACGAGCAGTGACAACAGACAGATGTCCATTTTGGACAATAACAAAGTGTGAGGGCCCACATTCTTGCCTTTCGACTTGTAACCTATCAAAAGATCGCAGGCAATTGGGATCACAGATTATTCGCAATAGCATCATAGGGATGGTAAGTAAAAATCCAAGCCTTCCAATTGATGTGGTTATTGCTGTTATTAAGGAACAATTTCATTATGAGGTTTCGTACTACAAGGCGTGGTATGCGAAGACGTGTGAACTTGAGGCTATATTTGGAAATTATGTTGAATCGTTTGAGAAATTATCAGGCTTTTTATATGCCTTACAATTTTACAATCTTGGATCAGTTTATGAGTTTGTGCTTGAAGATACCCATATTCCTCATGTGAAGCAATTTAAAAGGATTTTTTGGAGCTTTAAACCTGCAATCGACGGTTTGAACCACTGCAAGCCTATTCTGTTGATCGATGGAATATTTTTGACGGGAAAGTTTCACCAAACACTGCTAGTAGCAAGCTCTGTTGATTGGAACAACATGTTATTCCCGATTGCATTTGCCGTCGTTAAGTCTAAGAATAAGTCCAGTTGGGCTTGGTTCATGAATTTAATTCGAAAATATGTTACGCAACGTGTTGGTATAACTATTATATCAGATCGACATGCTGAAATCATGGCAGTGTTCCGTGATGAATGGAGTGGTTGGAAGGAACCTCTTGCATTTCACAGGATATGTCTTCGTCATTTTGTGATCAATTACAACACACATCATAGAAAGCCCACAATTAAAATTTTTCTCTACAATGCTGGTACGTATTATTTATTATAGTTCGATACAGTGATTTGTTTGTAATTGTGAATTAACTCCATTGTCAGGTAATAACTATGAGAAGCATAAATTCAATAAGCAAATGGATGAGATAAAATAGCTAGATAAGGACTCATACAACTGGGCAATGATGGTACCTTTGGAGCGATGGACTTTAGCAGAAGATGGGGGTTATCGATATGGACATACCACAACAAATATAGCTGAGAGTGTCAATAGTGCCTTGAAAGGTGTTCGAATGATGCCCATCACTGCTATAGTTGAACACATTTTTGGTCGACTAGTAAAATTCCATGACCAAAGAAGGGGTTTTTACATGACGAAAATGAGTCAAGGCATGCGATTCACTCTGAAATGTGTTAAAGTTATGAACAAGCGTGCTTTTAAGGCGCGAAAACATATGATGGTTGATTATGACAGTCGGTACAAATTATTTTGAGTCATAGCTAGGTGAACACATGCTGATAATGCAGAAATTGACACTTACATATTGAGTCTTAACAAGCGCGAATGTGAGTGTGGTAAATTTTAAGGTATAAAAATGCCATGTTCTCATGCAATTGCAGCATGCATGCATAAACATATTGATATGTACACATTTGTTGATTCGTGTTATAACATTACCGAGGTCCTAAAATGCTATGAAGGAAGATTCCATCCTATGGATCACAAGGCAACTTGGCCTGAATATTATGGTCTAAAAATTATACCTGATATGGCTTTACAAAGAAAGAAGGGCCGACCTAAAACAACAAGAATTAAGAATGAGGTGGATCAAAGCGAATCTCGACACATTGGACATTGCAGCATTTGTGATAATACGGGACACAATAAAAAGACATGTCCTAATCGAGCTGGATCATCAAATGAAGGCACTAAAAGTTATAATTATTAAATGAGTAATTTCGTTATTATATGTACCTCGTATCGACTAAAAGTAATGTAATTGATATAAATATTAAATTAATACTTATGAAATGAAATGGTTTATTTATTTATAATAAAAGTTCATAATTCATATAGTACCATACTAGAAAACTATAAAAAATGACTAAAAGGGTTTTGTGCAATAGGATCAGGCTGTGAATTATCGAAATTGCTGCCAAATACCGGTTGATCAGAAAAAACCTGATTTTCCATGACATTAGGATCGGCTAATAGTTGGTCCAAAAATTCATCATGCCCAACATTAGTTTCCACTCCTCCATGTATATTGTACGGCTTAAGTACATCTGCATATCCTGTAGGAACTTGTTCAGATACACTAACATTTAAATCAACATTAAATCTTGAAGGTCCTGCTTCTGTATCATAAAATGAATGTTGACTAAAGTCATGCATGACATATGAAGTGGAACTCCCCTGATAATCATATGGCCATGACATAGGCTGAGGGACCTGGCTGACCCCTGATGGAGGCGAAATTAAGGGCACCGACCTCCGTCTTTCTATCATACCTCTTCTGCTCTTTTTTGATTGGCAAAAATCTACAAATGGTACAGACATAGGATGAATTTGTACTGGATCTGGTACAGGATGACGTGGATAATCATGAGCTATTCTCTAAAAGGCTCCAACTGCTCCCAAAATCTCTCCCGATGTCAATCGAAAATCACCACTCTGCATTGATGACAATGCCATGTCACTATGATAAAGATGTTCAGTTCCATCATCCTACATACAATAAAAAAATTATTATCAATATATAATCATTTAGTCTAAATAATCATAAAATTACTTTTAAAAATTAATTGGCCTCATATACTGCTGCTCCATAGGACGCTTCTTCAGGGGTTATCCACCGTCTTGTTCTTAGTATGTACCATTGCATGTATTGTGATCTTATATGCAATAGAGCCCTCAGGATAGGACCACTAATAACCCTTTACAGTAAATTATTCCATTCGAATATAAAATTAGAAAATTTCATATCCCAATTATGGTCATGATTTTCTCTCAATTCAATTGAATGTAAGCTATCATCAATTAATGGTGGACCGGGTATGTGTTGATCCATGCCAAATTGACGAAGACAGCGATCTGGATGGTGCCACTCGATGATATTAAAACATATCAAAGGCACGATTGATCTCCAAATTTGTTGTCCATTTGTACAATATGATGGAAAAAGATGTATAACATGCTTGCATGGTTCCCAATCAAACTAAAGAAATATAAATAATAAGTAAAAATGGTTTAATCAATATAAATAAACATTATTTATTATAATTACATTTTAAAAATATCATATTATTATCTGATATGCACACTGAGTGTCTAACTCGACTTGAAATCTATGCACATCTTTTCTATTATTATTGGTTAGATCAATAGGATATCGTCACCTAAAATGAAATAATTCATTGCTTCAGCATAATATTAAATGGAATTTAAATATATATATATATATATATTCATTTTAAAATTAATTAATTTATTTAAATTATACAATATATTAATTTTACCTATAACCATATGGCATCCTCTGATCCAGCATAACTTCATCTCTAAATGGGGGACAAAACTAGGGCAATCTTTCCCATGCCTACATCTATAATAATTGTTGATATCCACCAATCCCATGAGCATTTGGACATGTACCGCGACACAACTCCCTATACAGCCATGCTAAACAAGCTGAACCCCAAGTATAATTGCCCACCTCATCTAAATCCTCTAACAAGGGAAGCCACATCAAATGTATAAAATTGTTAAATTGACCTGGAAACAACAACCCATCAATGCAACGTAATAGCCATGCACGTACATAGCATTGAATTTGATAATCAGTAGTATCTGATGGAAGAAAATAAAAAGTTATCGACAACCAAGTCATTTTAACAGATCTTCTTTTTATAGCATCATCAGGTGGGATTTGTTCGAGAAGCTGGCTACAGACAGCTCGCCAATCAAATACTAGACTGCCCGTCAACGGATGCCCTTCAATTGGTAAACCAGTTAGTATTTCAATATCTTGCAAAGTGATGGTGGTTTTACCAACTGTGAGGTGAAAAGTGTGAGTCTCCGGTTTCCACCTTTCTATAAGGGCAGTCATTAAATTCACATTTACCTGCATTTCTCCAATCTGAAACACTCCATAAAATCCAGTCATTCTCAAATACTGTATAATTCTTGGGTCAATGTTCATATAATGGGACTCTACATTACCTCTTCGAGCAAATAAAACATTATGTGCCACCTAATGCATATAAATTAAACGTCATAAATATATGTAAAATAATATGCAGTTAAATAATTCGTAGAACAAGAATATTGCATTGTTATTCCAAACTGCATTAGCGCGATATTTTTCTTTTAATTTTAATAGATCATCTATGCGGGGTCCTGGATTTATAAAATATTGATTTTGCAACTGCTCCATATTTTTTTTATCCTGCATTTAAATATAACAACAAAAAAAATTAATAAATATGTAACTACGAAAATATCACATAAAATTAAATTTTAATTACAAAATGTCAACAAACTAACATTCAATACAACTTCATTTAATATTTAAATAATTATATTACATTAACAATATTATTAACGGCATAATATATCAAAGTAAAATATAACTAACATAAAATTATAAATTATAAATATGTTAACATAATTTTAACTATATAAAATTTCTTCTAAATTCCATTGTACATTAAAAATGATAATATATTATTAAAATATTTGCTACATATATTATTAAAATATTTAATTAAGTTTAATTTTATAATAACAATTAACTATATATAACTACTTTATATACAATTCTTACTACATGTTTTTCTTATTTTTTCTTCCTAACAAACAAAATATAAATGTAAAAACATAAAATTTTTGAATTAACAATTCTTATGATTATTTTAAATGTTACTAAATTTAGTTGTAAATATTAATATTTTCTATCATTTTCTATTATCATTATTTTATATCTATGATAAATATTCAATATACATTAAATTATTTTAAATATTCCTATAATTAGTAGCAAGTCAATGAAACTTATAACAAATTAAATCTACATTTCAAAATCTAACATAATAAATCAATATATCAACATACTATTTTTGATAATTTTACAATAAATTTGACATTAACACTTTTCTAAATAATTAAATAAATACAAATATATATATATATATATATATATATATATATATATATATATATATATATATATATATATATATATATATATATATATATATATATATATATATAATTTACAAATATATATACAAATACAAATATATTTACATATAAATACAAATATATATATATATATATAATTTATATTTACATATAAATATAAATAATTACAACTAATTTTTACAAAGTAAATATTTTACCTTGTTGCTCTGATATACCAAACGAGAGAAGCAAAATGAGAGAAGCAAAACAAGAAGGAAAAGAAGGTGAACAAGACTTGGGAGCACAAAATGAATGAAGATGAAGGCGGGATCAAATAAATATCGGCTCTCATGCAAATAACATTGTTCAGCGTGCACTGAAGGGGGTAGAAGATTGCCTATTCTCGCAGTGGACTGTTGCGAAAATAGGTGGTCATCTGATTGCCTCGATCCACGCCACAGCTGCCTTGTCGATCACAGTGCTACCTATTTCCGCAGCCTGACATTGCAGGAATGAAAAGCTTCACACCATTTTTTCAATTTTTCATACACACACCATCCATTTAATTAAATTTTTCAAATAATTCATTTTTAAAAAAGTCCTAAAAAATGATATATAAAAAAGAATAGTAACCAACTTATTAGCAAGAAACAAATAACTTTTTTTTTTTCCCTCTAAATAAGAAATTTTAATTAATCCTAATACTGCGCCACAAAAAGTCAGAATTTTCTATTTCTTTGTTAACTTTTCACGGCAACCAAATACAGCCATGCAAAAATAAAAGAATCACAATATTTTCTAAATCAAATTTTCTTCAAAAATGGGCGTTTATTTACTCAAAATCTGATTAGAAAACCATATGTGATATTCAATCGCCGCCACTTCCCCATCTTTTGCGGGCACGATCAAATATTGCTCTAAATTTATCCACATATATAGATTTTGTTTTTCCGAAAGATGACATTTTATAATTCACAGAAAAAAGTAATGAAATTATTTTACAATAAAAGGAGAATTGAAGCTTGAAAGTAAAATAAATAAAACGGAAAAAAATATCTGTGTGGAGCCCGCATTAAGACGAAAATACGAAATGATGGGGACAAATTTTTGACATTTTCATTTTCGTCCACCAACCGCCGGCTTACCTACCCCTTGTCACCACCTTTCCTCCTACCACGTTAAATCCATCCGCCAAAACATTAACGCCGTCTACTTCCCATTCTCTTATTACGTCTACCCACTCCACCAGCACAACCACACGCTTCACCTAACGGGTCCATCGACCTTCACAATAAAAACCCCAAAAACCTCTCCATCCTGCACCACACCTCTCCTCTACTTCTCTCTCTCCAATTCATCGTCCCTAATCCGTTTCTTTGATGGATCTTCTTCTCTTAGAAAAGACCCTATTGGGTCTTTTCTGTGCCGTAATTGTAGCCATTGTCGTTTCGAAGCTCCGTGGAAAGCGTTTTAAGCTTCCACCAGGTCCCTTGCCCGTTCCCGTATTCGGAAATTGGCTCCAAGTCGGGGACGACTTAAACCACAGGAATCTGACAGACCTGGCGAAGAAATTCGGCCATATATTGCTTCTTCGTATGGGGCAAAGAAATCTGGTTGTGGTGTCGTCTCCGGACTTAGCTAAAGAGGTGTTGCACACTCAGGGAGTTGAATTCGGGTCAAGAACCCGAAATGTTGTATTCGATATCTTTACAGATAAAGGGCAGGATATGGTGTTCACAGTGTACGGTGAGCACTGGAGGAAAATGAGGAGAATCATGACGGTGCCGTTTTTTACTAATAAGGTAGTTCAACAATATAGATATGGGTGGGAAGATGAAGCGGGTAAAGTGGTGGAGGATGTTAAGAAGAATCCAGAAGCTGCTAGAAATGGTATTGTATTAAGGAGGAGATTGCAGCTGCTGATGTATAATAACATGTACAGAATTATGTTTGATAGGAGATTTGAGAGCGAGGATGATCCTTTGTTTGTTAAGCTTAAGGCTTTGAATGGGGAAAGAAGTAGATTGGCTCAAAGCTTTGAATACAATTATGGTGATTTTATTCCCATTTTGAGACCTTTCTTAAGAGGCTACTTGAAGATCTGTAAGGAAGTTAAGGACAGAAGGTTGCAGCTCTTCAAGGATTCCTTTGTTGAAGAAAGGAAGTAAGTTTTTTATTTTTATTTTTGCCCCTTATTTATTTATTTACTTTTTTTAATAGATATTTATTTATTTATTTATATCCTGCTATTTATTTGTTTGGTTAGTTTCATTCAATTATTATCTTATTAATTTTTATAAAAAAATATATCTTTTTTTCTTTATGACACAAATTATCTAATTTATTTATTTAGTTTGTTTGATAAAGGGACAGAGAAAAGGGTTGTTTTTATTTGTTCGTTTTCATGATTTGATTTTTAAATTGGTATGTTTTACTTTCTTATTTGGGGTGATGCGGTGCTTCCGTGGAGGGAAGTGCTACTGCATGAATACTTTTATAAGTTTTTCTTTTTTTTTTTCCTTTTCATAGGAAAGTATATTTATAATTTATAAATTGATAATATTCCGCTAAAACAAAGCATTTTGACAACGACAGATTCGTGACATTTATTTTTGTTATGTACGGAAGGACAAGTCCAAGTAACTTTTGCTTATTTATCCAAAGTAGATTGGAATAAAAGTGGGGTGATGATAAACATACCACTGATTTCATTCAGATCGAATTTATACAAAAAATTTTTGGAATAAGTCCTACCATGTATGTGATTTTTTCTTTCTAAATTTTTTAATATATAATAATATTTTAATAATGTCAAAGTTTTATTACAATTGTTCTTTAAAAGAATGATATTTAAAAGAAAAATGGTTCTTATGGTGAACAGAAAACTCGCAAGCACCAAGAGCATGAACAATGAAGGATTGAAATGCGCAATTGATCATATTTTAGATGCACAGCAGAAGGGTGAAATCAACGAGGACAACGTTCTTTACATCGTGGAGAATATCAATGTTGCTGGTATGATTTTTTACCCTTTTTCTTTTATCTATATATATCTTCAAAGAGATTTTTTAAAAAAATTAATTACTATAATTTGAAAAATAAATAGTCATTACGTCCTATCAAGTTGTTGCATTTTACATAAATTATCAATATTAAAATAATTATAAATTTGTGCTAATTTTATGAAAAACTATATTGAATATATTAAAATATCCACTCTAAAATCTCTAATGTTAGATTCTCATAATAAAGTGCGTAGAAAAAAGATACTATTTTATTATTAAATGTTTTTTTAATATTATATGAAGCCTAAATTTAAATAGTCATTAAATACTATTTTGAATTTACAAAAATGATAGTTTGGTGGGATAATATATTTTTAAAAAATGACAATTTAGCTGGAGCAATAGTATTATTTTCTTATGTGTATACATATATTAATACCCAAATATATATATATATACACACGCACACATAGCATTCTAGATTCTAATACCCAATAATAAAGAAAGCATAAAATTTGGGGTTTGTGCGATTTTGTCGCTGGTCAAAACCTACTGCCAAATATATATGAGGAGCCAGATACGTCCGATAAGAACTAAGTTGATTTTGTCCAATCTGAACCAAGTTTGGCTCTTTATTATCAAATCCAAGTTTAGTGGCTATGTAAAACATTCAAGAGCTATAATGGCATTTTCTCATTACTCCTTTTATTTTACAAATATTTCACAAAAAATATTCTTACTTTATCTTTTCTTAAACTAAGTTTTGTGTATCTAATGCAAAGGCAGACCCAATGTGCAAATCCACAAACATAGTGGATGATGACGTGTTTTCTTATTTATTTACTTTCTTATTTATTAGTTTTGGAGGTTAGGTATAGTTGCAGTAGGTGAAACCAACTTGGGCGATGTTCTTTTTTAAAGTTGCCATTTTGGTTTTAAGTCCCTGTCTTACCTACCACAAGTTGCTTGATTTGACTAATTTCTTATCACACTTCGGTGGACATTTTTTTTTTAAAAATTTTTCAATTATCCAGTATTAGAAGTTTATCGATTCATTAATTTAAATTCGTTAAAGGGAAGTTACCTCTTTAACATTTAATGCGCTTCACCAAAAGTTTTAGTTTGAGATTTTTAGTTAAGCATGAAAAAACTTGTGTTATCTTATTTTACATTTTTACCATATTTAACTGTCTATTATTAGTAATGAAATGTATTAAGAAAGCAAAGTAAAATTCGTAGTCCGTTTTCATATATTGTTCCGTTTTCATTTTGTAGCAAAATACTATATTACAGTAAAAATTGTCTTATTTTGGAAAAAATGTTATCAATGTAACAGCAATTGAAACAACGCTATGGTCAATTGAGTGGGGAATAGCTGAACTTGTAAACCATCCGGAAATCCAGAAGAAGCTTAGAGACGAGCTTGACACTGTGCTGGGACTAGGTCACCAAATCACAGAGCCCGATACCCACAAGCTTCCCTATCTTCAAGCTGTCATCAAAGAGACACTACGGTTAAGGATGGCGATTCCACTTCTCGTGCCACACATGAACTTGCATGATGCTAAGCTTGGAGGATATGATATCCCGGCAGAAAGCAAAATTTTGGTGAACGCGTGGTGGCTGGCCAACAATCCTGCTCACTGGAAGGATCCTGAAGAATTCAGGCCTGAGAGATTCTTGGAAGAGGAGTCTAAGGTGGAGGCTAATGGTAATGATTTTAGGTACCTTCCATTTGGAGTTGGAAGGAGGAGTTGCCCTGGAATTATTCTTGCATTGCCAATTCTTGGTATTACTTTGGGACGTTTGGTGCAGAATTTTGAACTCTTGCCACCACCTGGACAATCTAAAATTGATACTGCTGAGAAAGGTGGACAGTTCAGTTTACATATACTGAAGCACTCCACCATTGTTGCAAAGCCAAGGTCATTTTAATTTCTTTTTTTAATGTAATGTAAAATATTTAGGGTTTCTGAACAAATTAAATTGGAATTGACTTTTAATATGGGATTAAGATGAGAGCGTTTATATGTAACATTCATGGTGTTGTGGCAATTAATGCAAAGCTTTGAGCTTCAAATGTTGTTTCAAGACTCTGATTAAAGCTCATTTCCTTTTTTTTAATCATTAATATCTCCTGCAATTGTCTAATGGATAAAGTTATATTTGAGCATGAAGTCTTGTCATTAAAGTCTGAAATTGTAAGACAATCATATAGATAGATAGATGCAGAAATGTACTAATATGCCTTAAAACTGTCTTTAGAGGGCTAATGCCTTGTAGTTATTTTTAGAAAAAATACTGCCCTTAACAAAAAGATACTAATGTACCCGTTATATTAAATTTTCATCTACTACAGAGTTCACTGTGCTAACTTAACATTATTTTAAGAGATACCGATGTTGATGTGTACGACATGCAAGCCATGTGATGACATACAAGCGCTGCATAAGTATAAAATCCGCATCATTTACTTTTCTGTTTTAATTTTCCCTCCCACTCTTTAACCGTAATATCCATCATTTTTTCTTAATCAAATTTCATTTTTCTCTTCGAAAACCTTAAATAAAAAGTCCTAATTGTCTCTTTTAATCCCTCAATCTCTCCATGCTTTAAATTCTTTACAAACCCTAAACTACTTAATCTCACCCAGTTAGTTGAAGAACGACATTGGTAAAGTCACCTCAATAGAACATAAATCCAAGAAATTGATTAATCGATGGGGGCATTCCACAATACATTTGTAGATGTGGGAAGATGGCAATCTTACTCGAGTTTTGGAGATTTAGGAAGATAATTTCATCAATGGCTTCATTTTTTGTTTAATGTAAGTTTGTTGAAATTGTAACTTAATAAAGCTGATTTGATACATGTGTTATGGTGTATGTGTATATTTTATTTTGTCTAATATTATTTGTTTCTAATTTAATTTTTAACTTGTTTTGAACTGATTAAAGGGCATTTTCATGAGTAGGGAAAGGATTACAAGTATTTTAGGTGGGAAGATGATGAAATGACCCTTAAAGCAGTTGAAGTAATAAATCAGTTGAAGAAGGACAATAAAATATTTTAGAAAAATGTGTAATATGGGTGAGGATTATGGATTTGAATTATCTATATTACAAAGCAACTGGAATGTATGAGGAACATGAAGTGGAAGATGAGATTTTGCATAGTATTATTGTGTATTTCTTGATTTTTGGTTGTTCCAATTTTTTTGTGAGTGGAGTGAATGTGTAATTATGTTTAGAGTTTGAATAATTATGTTGTAACTTGGAACAATCAATTTATTTAACTAGAACAATTAGGTTGTAACTTGGAACAATTAATTTGAACAATCAATTTATGGCAGAAATGTTATTTCCTTGACTCCTTCAATATATGTATGTTGGGTTTACTTTCATTATAAATTTATGATTCAAGTGAAAGTGAACTCTATTTATTGGATTGGGGAGAATAAATTTGACAGCAAATCTACTAACAAATTGCATAACCATGTTGCACCTGTTTCCCAAACATGACAGAAGAATCAAAACAACATAAACGTTGAAGTTGTCCAAAATATATATTCCATTTTAATTTTGTTCATATTGCATATAGATATTCATGTAAACAAACTGTCCAAAATGTATGAGTTCTATTAGCTATAAGCTAAGTAACATTAACTGCCCATTCACATATCTATAGTAAGCCAAGTAAAACAAAAAAAAAAACAAAAAAACAAACAAACATAGCATAATCATCAGGTATGCAACCCTAAAAATAAAAAATATATATTCAACATGAACCAAAATTAACAAAAAAAAAACTCCCTCGCTTAATGTCTTGATCAAGCTACCCCCTGTTTACCCTTTTTCTTCTTCAGCATTTTTTCCTCTAATTTCTAACTTTGCCTACATTACAATCCTATTTTTCTTCTCTTTTCTTTTTTCTTTCACTTGGTTTCAAATGGAAGGTTTTTAGGTCATTTTTTATTGCTCAATCCAAAATATATCCTTATATCTTGTATGGTCCTTTATTAGGTTTTTTTCTTTTTGCAATCTTAGTCTATGATTCACTAGGTATTGAAAATCTTGCGTTCACATCTAGCTCAATGTCAAGATCAATATGGCCCTTTTCATTCACATTATTCAGCACACCAACTGGATCATCTTGCTGTGAAATAATTACACGTGTATATCAACAGCACATAATAAATTTGTGTAGAGAAAATGTAGCAAATTTTGATAATTAGTTTATACTTTTATATCAACAACACAATCCATTTCTCATGTACGTCAATCAACACATCTAATTTTTGGAATTAAAATATAGAAAAAAATACTTACATTTTTTTTTTGTAGCAACACCAATTTTAAGATCTTAGAAATAATTAGGGGTGTACATGATTTGATATAAATCTAAAAATTTACAAATTTTCATATTATTTTGAAATGTTAGGTATTTTAATTTTAAATATTTTTATTGTCCTAAAACATTCGAGACAATTCTTTCAAAAGTTTGAAATAGTTCAATTCGATTTTTTGGTTTTTTCAAGACTAAACAATATAAGATAAGACAATATGATATCTGGGATAATTTAATATTTTTTAAAATTTACAAAATAAATAAATACACATAATAATAAATATAAATATAATTAAAATATTTCATAATTATAATTAAAATTTAAGTCAAAGTACAAAATTTTAAAATTAATATTTTACGATCTTTTTCTGCATTATATTTACACTGATTTGAGAATTTTGAATAATATCTAACAAAAGATAATAAAGAAATCATAGATCAAAAAAAATTATAAACATTAAATATACAATTGATGAATTTATACAAATATAATAATTATCTAATTTAAATTTTTTAGTTGATGCCATAAAGCCAAAAGTGTAGATAATTTTAATCAATTTTGGCAACAAATAAGAATTTCAGTTGTAATCAGGGTTAAAGAGTTTGTAAGCTTGTCTAAAGTCTTCACCTTATCAACGAATTTTCTTTTATTTTTCTTTAACTCAAAAAATTTATTTTTACCATTTTAAAAAAATTATCAATTTCTTAAATTATTTTTTTAATTATCTCCTAAAGCTCAAAAAAAAAAAAAATTCTTTCTAAAAACTTTCAAGTTTAATTCTTAATTCCCTCTAAAAATTTTTAATTTTTTCTCTTTTTATCATTTCAAGATGTACAATTGAAATTTTATTATATTTAATAACCATACATAATTATATTATTAATTTACATATTGATATAGGTATTGTGCCAAAAATAGATGAGTACTAATTAATACTAAAAGTAAATGAAAATAGTTGGTAGATGATTATATACTCATATAATTACATTAATTGGTAAAATTTCATAAATATAATAATTGTATATAATTATTGATAATACCTAATATTATCATACTCAGGCCCAATCCAATAGTCATGGGCCCAGTCTAGACTCAGGCCCAGTTGCTGTCTATAAGTCTAAAGGCCCACTGATCATTTGCACTGACTAAGTGCTCTAATAGATTGATCGGGCTCTTCATCCGATCTATCTGATGCCATCATGTCTATCATATCAACAGGCCATACCCTGCAAACTGTCATATCAGATGTCCTAAGCCTATCAACTGCAGTACGAAAATTTGATACTTAAATACCTTAGCCTCATAGGCTCTAGCTACCTACGCACTATATAAGCAGAGAGAAACTTCAAAAATAAGGTAGTACACATATAACAACTCTCTCTCAATATTTTTTCTCTTTAAACCCTCTCTAACTTAAGCATTAGAGTGTTAATTCCCTGCACGCTAGGGGTTAGTCTTTTACCTATTTTGCAGTATAGACAACGTGACCCGAGCAGACTGATATCTATTTTTCACATTTTTATAAAAACTTTATGGTTTTCTAAGTATTTTTGGAAAATTTTCGCAAAATAGCGTAAAAAACCCTGGCTTAGGGACTTTAGCCATGATAGACAGATGTCTGTCTTGTGAGGGATGGTCGTCTATGGCCACTTTCCTCCTGTCCAGGTCAGATCAGGGGTATTTTTGTAAATTTTAAGGAATCGTGTGAAAGACGACCATCTGTCATGAGGGGCACTTGTCTGTGGGTGCATTTCTAGAATTTTCACGTTTTCCCGTTTTCAAAACCTAAGATAAGGATAATTTAAAGATTTTATCAGATGTGAAGGGGATTGGATCCTTCCATATTTGGAGAGTTGGAGTTGGAGTGAGTCTCCAACTCCACTCCAGGTAAGGGTGAGAAAAAAAATCGAAAATATGTTTGATCAAAAAATCGATCCAAAATCGAATCAATAGACTCTGTCACAGTTTTTTAATTTTTACATTTTTGGTTAATGGTTACGGTTTAGATTTTTAAGTACCTGTTCTAAACCAATGACTATTCATTCAAGCTCTAAGCCAGAAAGATTTTTTTTTGACCAATTAACTTCTTAATTACAAATTCTCAATCAATATGCAAGTTCGTAAATCAAGTTGTTGCTGACCTATAATTGTCCAACTTTTACACAAATTTGGCAATATAACGTCTTAAATATTCGCTTAATCAACTTGAAAATTCAAACAATTCACAGCCTTCAGGGGCATAACAATTCATAAATAACCTATACATGCATTCCAGATATCTATATCCATACATATCAAATTAAATCTATCTTATGACTGACTTCATACATACACATATAACATTATACAATCTTGATAAATAATTCTTCACTACTTCACTACAATCTTTATCACATATATACATGTCAAGATAAAAGTTCTAAACTATATCACTCCTTTTTCAAAATTGTTTCTCCGTGTACTATTGGTCCAAGCTCTTTTCAGTACCTGCACGCAGTAAATCCTACGTGTTGAACATTAAAAATACCCAGTGGTGACTAACAATCATAGCATTTTTCAAGGGCCATTTATACCAGTTATGAAAGGTAGAAATTAAACAATTTCTATTTCAAATCTAATTACATAAAACTATTCACTTTATCCTTAAAGCATATTTTCATGTTTATTGCTAACTTAAAAATCAGATACCCAAACCTTGAATATTTTTCAATTTAGTCTGACAACTTTTAATTTATTTCAGTTTTATCCCTTTTTACTTAATAATTGCAAAATTGCCATTGTTTGACTTATTTTTCCTTTCTAACCTATTAAGTGGTGTACAAATTATCAATTAACCCTTGTTTTTAATATTTTCATGCAAAATTATATTTTAGTCTTTGTGTTGTACAAAATTTCATTTTTGGACTGTTTGAACACCAAATTACCATTTTACTCTTTATAATCATTTCTTAATTATCTTTACTCATTAAAAGCAAGTTTTGGAAAAATTATCATTTTGCCCCCAAACTTTCGATTTTCTTTCAATTAGATCCTTTTCACTTATAACTTTACTTTGGCTCATTTTTCATACTTTTAACATATAGATATCCATAAAAGCCTGACCTTACTGAGCATCATTTGGGTTGGATTGTCCTCTTTGAGATTCATGATCCTTGGCAGCATCTATTTGAGGAACTTGTTTAACATAGCTGCTAAGATTGAGCATGACATCTGCTTCTTTCTCCTTTACTTTATGATCATCCTCGGCAAGTCTGGGCAAAGGATCAAGATTGGCTAAGAATGATAAATAGGATCCAAGGAACCTTTCTTGATAGGCCATCTAGATCCGCTCAATCATCTCGATGCCTAATTCTTTCAGAAGCTGGCTGTTCTCATCGTTAAGCTATATTAGATGCTAGGATTGAAGTTACCTTTTCTCTTCTTGAAGCTCAGCCTGAGTTGATTCCAAAAAGTGATATTTTCCATAAGGTTAGTCCAAGTTGACTCTAGATTGGCCTTTATAGTTTCTAGTTCCACTTCTCTAGTCTTTAACTTAGCATTTTTATCTTTAAGTTCAACAACTTCAAATTCCTTGCCCCTCAACTTATCATTCTCTAGCTTCAGCTTGTCCACTTTTGATTGAAGAGAGGAAAGCCTAGACTTATACACGTATCTAAGGCCCTACAAAGCCTCTTCTTGATGATCTCATTGAAAAGAGACTTATGCTCATGCTCCATCATTTTCCACTCTGTATTAAAAATGACTCTTGGTAAGGATATTTCTAGACTGACTCTTCTAGATCACTCGATGGATATTTCTGACACTTGTTCATATCTACTACCAGTTCTTCGTTGTTGAATCGAAGAGTAACCTTTTGCCCATGAACATCAATCAAAGCCTTTGCAATGTTCAAAAATGGTCTTCCCACAATGAGGGGTACTTTTTTGTCTTCTTCCATTTCCATGACTACAAAATCCACGGGAAAAATGAATTTTCCTACAAAAGTTTCACCAATTTCGTAAGGTAGAGTAAAGCTACCTGGATCTTCAAACTTCTCCGGGATCTTGTTCGTTATAATTGCACTACAGTTTTCAGTAAGTTACATAGTTCCATACCCTTATAATTTCTTTTTATTAGAACAAAGTTCTTTCATAAACTTAGCATAGTTGGGCATGTGTGCTAGAGCTTCAGCAAAAGGCAAATTAATATGCAATTTCTTAAACATTTCTAGAAACCTAGCCAATTGCTCATTCTTCTTCTCCTTCCTAGCTACAGCAGGAAATGGCAACCTATTGATATCGAGATCCTCTGTGTTTGGGTTCGCAATACTTTTTCCTTTGTCATTCCTTGGAGCATCCGTATCTACCTCTACTCTAGAGTTAGAACTACTTACCTTCCGTGTCGGTTCCTCCAAGTCAGTTGATAAAGTTGGTGATCTACCTCTTTCTTCCTCCCGTGCTGCTTCCTTGCCACTTCTCAAAGTGATTGCTTTGGCCTCTTCTTTGGGATTGCGGTTCACATTTGAAGGAAATGTCCCCGGTTGTCTGTTTGAAATGGAAGTTGCAAGTTGACCCAATTGAGTCTCCAAATTTCTCATTGAAGCATCCTGATTTCTATTCCATTGCTCTTGAGATTTTCACCTTGAATCTTGACCCGCCATAAATTGTTGTTGGCTATTCATGAAACTAGCAAATATGTCTTCTAAATTTGGCTTCTTTTCTTGAATGGGTGGTCGTGATTGAAATCCCGGTGGATGGTATGGTTGAGGATGATTAGAATTTTGCCCTTGATGGTGATGATTTGGTGGATAGGGGACTTGGTAGTGATTGGTGGCTTGTGGTTGGTGGGGCTGAGCTTGACTACGATAGGCATTTGAGTGGTAAGGTGCTCTTGGTTGTGGTTGAGAAGATGAAGCTTGTTGATTCCCATCCTTCCAAGAGAAATTTGGGTGATTTCTCCATCCCGGATTATATAAATTGCTGTAGGGATCATTCCTTCTAAAATCGCCCAATGCATTTACATCTCCTACCACTCCTCCTTCTTGGACAACTTGCTCACTTTCACACGGTCCACTCCCTTGATTTACTGCAGCCACATTTTGAACTTTCAAACCACTCAACTCTTTTTTTACCAATTCTAACTGTGCTTTTAACAGTGCTACCTCATCCACATTGTGTAAACCCTGTCTCCTTGGAACTGATCTAGGGGCAATCCATTGAGAATCATTTGCCGCCATCTCATCCAACAACTGAAAAGCGTCCTCAGGCAGCTTGTTCAAGAAAGACCCTGCTGATGCTGCATCTAATAATGACCTTGTTTGGGGTGTAACTCCAGCATAAAAGATGGTCATCAGTTGGTAGACAGCTATTTCATGATGTGGACAACTTCTCAATAATCTTCTAAACCTCTCCCATGCCTCATGAAAAGGCTCTTCATTCATTTGATGGAAACTCATGATACTATTTCGGATATTTGCAGTCTTTGTTGGAGGAAAGAATCTCATTAAAAACTTTTCTTGCATTTGATCCCATGTCCATATTGACTGACGTGGTAACATTTGTAACCACTCTCTTGCCTTACCAATCAATGTGAATAGAAATAGCTTCAACCTCACTGCATCCGTACTAACACCCGGAATTTGAACAGTGTCACTCACTTCCAAAAATATGTCGATATGCTGGGCTGGATCCTTTACTTCTGAACCAGAGAACTGATTCCTCTGTACTATGGTAATGGTGGCTGGCTTGAGCTCAAATTGTACTCCTCTTGGTAATACAATTGTTCGGTGATCTTCATTCCACCTTGGCACAGCGTAGTCTCTTATGGTTCTTTGCCTAGGCATTTCTTCTCTTCTTGCCCCTGGCATTTGTTCATATGCCCTCGGCACTTGTTCATTCTCGGGAGGAAACTCGTCAAGAGGAGGATCGTGCTCCATCTCGTTATCTCTATTATCCCTCCTTCTTTGGTGTAGAGTCCTCTCGATTTCAAGATCAAAAGGGAGTAATTGCTCTTGTCTTGTTCTGTCCATGCACCAATTTCACCGCCAAAGTCCCCGGCAATGGCGCCAAAAACTTGTTGTGTCCCTAACAAGTGCACTAAATCGATAAGTAATAAAGTGGGGTATAGTTAGGACCCTCAATATCGAACCCAAGGGAAATGTGTGTGTGTAGACTGTGAGGATTAATTGTATGCTAAAGAATTCCCAATTGTTGTGTGTATGAGTTGTTTGATTTATAAAATGTACTTTAAAGCTTAAGTATGTAAAGCAGAGAAATTTAAATTCAGTGTATTAAATTCTGAAAAATTAGCAAATGTAAATATCTATAAAAGTAAAGCGTCACTCGGATTCACTTATCCACCCCATACCCAAATGTGAATAAATTTTTACATAAAAGTATACATGAATGAACTCAAGATAACCTATCTTAACCCAAGCGTCCCATTCCGGAGCCAGCTATTCTAGTTGCTAAACGTCCCATTCCGAAGCCAGCCCAACAACTAGCCTAAACCCGGGTCTAAAATCCTAAGTTTGGTCTACCGTCCCATTCCGGAGCCAGGCAGCCCAAAACCCATCTATTTCACTCCCTACTCTAGTTTTAGAATCACAAATACCACACACCAAGAGTCCCATTTCGGAGCCATCCAAAATAGACAATATTCATGATAGAAAAACTGAGCTAAATCATTCATAAATTCCAATCTATTTGGCTCAATACCCATCAAGACATATGATAGAAACCATTATCCATGGATACAAAATAACTTAATAGATCGAAAAATCAATGATAAACAAGTAATTACTTGTGAAATAGACTATCCATTCATGTAAAAATAAATTTGAGTTCAATATTCACATTATGAGTAGGGGATTCAAAGATCCCCAAGCAACAAAAAGACTACTCGCAATCCATAATCAAATGAAAAGAGAAAAAGATAGAAAAAACCCTGAAGTTCATGGTAAAGAAAACCCAGCTGACTCCAAGCCCTTCAATCTCTTTCTTCAAAGCCTTCAGGAAAAATGAGCTTTAAAATATGTAAATCTATGCTTGTAAACTCTATATCTATTTTTAATCTAAGTGTTTTTGTGTAAATCCTACTATTTTCAAGTATTTCTATGTATATTTGTGTGTAAAATAAACTAAGAACTTAAAGAAAGAAGAAAGAAACCCTAAAAACTGAAATTTTACCCAAAAAACTACTCTCCCCCGATATTCAAAAAACTCTGCTTTATAAAGGTCAGCATGGGTCACGGTTACTACCAAATTCGTGGTAACCGTGACCTCTAATAAAAAACCCTCTTTTGATTCAAATGGGTCACGGTTACTACTATATTCTTAGTAACCGTGAGGCTGCTCGGAGCTGAATTCAGGATTGGGTCACAGTTACCACCAAATTCCTGGTAACCGTCAGATAGTTCTCATCTTCATTTTGGACTAAAAAGTTGCCTACCTCACGGTTACTAGGAAATCCTTAGTAACCGTAAGATGCTTCTCCTCTTGCTTCTGTATTAAAAACTCCATAAGTCACGGTTACCAGCCCATCAAGTACAATCGCCATGCTGACCGTGACATGCTTCAAAACGGTGCGTTCTGACAGGATATATGGGTCACGGTTACTAGGAAATTCCTGGTAACCGTGAGGTACCTAAAAATCACAAAATCTATCAAAAATTCTCAAAAATCACACAAAAGCTAGAATTAACTGAGAATCGGATAAATTATTAAATGCTAGTAAAAACAAAGCAAAAGATGCTAAAAGATCAATGAAACTAGACTCAAATTAAACTAAAACTAAATACTGAAATTGAGTTATCACCTAGATTCCAGACTCATATTGTAGAGAATAAAAAATTTTCCATCTGTAGAGGGTCCTTCTTTATAGGACATTAAATGGGGTAGGTGTAATACCTAGAAGGAAAGTAAAATTGTTTCTTAAAGGATTTAACTTCCTCCTCAGTAATCCTAGTATGACCTATGATCATATGTTTTCCTTTTACTTTAATAAAAACCCAAATCCATCCCGTGGTAAGTTAAAACCCTAAACCTATCTATTTCAACTTTAAGTTCAAAAGTTAAAGAAGAGAAGAAGTTTAAAACTAGAAGCCTACTCGAAGATTGAAAGGATTGAATTGAAATCTTAGAAGGATGAAAGCTCAAAGTTTGAAGAATATTAAAGAGATATCAAAAATTTGGAAGACAAATTGCTAAAGAAACATGAAAGAGTGAATAGAAATCAGCAGAAGAGAAAAAATTGCTTATTTATAAGCAACGGATGGGTTTTGAAATTCAAACTGACATCTAATGAGAAGATGCCATATAGCCGAGCCATCATAATGCTCCAGTAATCGAAACGGCATTTGACATAAAGCGACATCACATTTAATGCAATACCTTTATTTTGGAGGCATTTAGAATACAAAAGACTATTTTAAATTTTAGACATCAGTTGCCTAAGCCCTTTTTTCCTCCGATCCATAAGGCAAATCAAAATATTGTTGGTGAGAAATTGAAAAGATGCATTTTATGCAAACCTACCATTTTCAAAACAATCGAAACTCAAAAAGATTATTTCGGGCATCAGTTGCCTAAACCTCTTTCTTCCAATCCTTATGATAGATAGGAACATTACAGGGAGACATATGATAATATCTAATATTATCATACTCAGGCCCAGCCCAATAGTTATAAGCCCAACCTAGGCTCAAGCCCAGTTGCTACCTATAAGCCTAAAGGCCCACTTACCATTTGCAATGAGCAAGTCCTCTGATAGATTAATCAAGCTTTTTAACTGATCAACCCAACACCATCACGTTTGTCACATCAGCAAGCCATGCTTGCAAGCTATCACATTAGATTCCCTAAACCTGCTAACTATAGATATGGAAAATTTGATACTCAAGTACTTTAGCCTTATAGGCTTTAGCTACCTAGGCACTATATAAGTAGATAGAAACTTTAAAAATAAGGTATTGTACACATAACAACTCTCTCTTAATATTTCCTATCTAAACCCTCTTTTACTTAAGCATCAGAGTGTTAATCCCCTACACGCAAGGGGTTAGTCTTCAACTATTTTGTAGATTGGCTTACCACTCACTAAGAATTGACCCAGCCAGTTTTGCCCTTCTCTTTATCTCATTCTAAGTTCTAACATTTTAGAACTTATCAATTATATTATTAATTTACATACTTAATTACTTATATTGGTATTGTACCAAAAATATATAAGTATTAATTAAGTGATAATAAAAGTAAATGAAATTAATTGATAAGGCAATTATACTTACATAGTTACATTAATTTGTAATCACTATAATTATATTTTTTTTGATTTACTTACTCATATAAATATTGTATTAAAAAATAGATGAGTACTAATTGAATGACACTAAAAGTAAGTGAAATTGATTGGTAAAGTGATTAGGTAATAAATTGCTTAGTTTAGATACCTATGTATTTGTGTCAAAAAAAATTAAATAGTAGTTGATTGACATTAAAGATAAATTAAATTAAACACAAATTGCTCGAGTTGCATGTTCATGTAGATATAATAATTACTATAATAATTACATTTATCTTATTAATAATTAAAATATTTAGTTTAATTTATTAACTATTATTTTAATTTCGTGCAATAAAATATTCAATACAAATAGTTATGAAGTTAAATTTATATAATAAATATATATTATAAATTATAAATAATATTTATATATAAATTATTAGTATTATATATAATAATTAAAAAATGTCGATTTTTTCAATTTCATTTGTTTCAAGAATAGTTCGATATAGTTCAATATGATTCTTGATTCAATTCTAAAAAAAAATATCCAGATCCAACACAAATAAAGTGAACAGTACAATTTAGTTTGGTTTTAGTAAAAAAATCAACTTTACAATATGGTTCAGTACAGAAAGATTTAGACCCGTGCACACTCCTAAAAATAATCAAAACCTTTACCACACTTTTTGTTTTCACATACTATCTATCAAAATTTCATGGAATTTCCAAGATTATTCACAATTTCTAATCTTTGAGGACTATGAGTTTATAAAGGTTCATTCTTAGGTTGATTATGAACTTTAGCTGATGGTGTACCATTTGTTCCTTGATTTTCAGTTTTGCAAATCATTAAAATGTAGGTTATGGATTGAATTATTAGAATAAAGTTGGTCCTTACCTTTTTACAATTTCTCCTTTTGTGTCCAAATTCCTTGCATTTCCAAATATCTATTTAAAGCCTATTTGGGCATTTTTTGTACAAATCCAACTCTTCTAGGTTCATTCATGGCTCTCTTCCTTTAGGGTTTAACTAGTTCAAAGTCTTCAATTCTAAAAAAAAAATTTCCCTCTTATTGGATCTAATTTGTGATTATAAATCTCCTTAAATGTTTGCTTGCTATAATAATGTGAAATATAATTCATTGGATCTAATTTGTTGTGATTTAAGATAGTCATGGTAAGAGGACATGGGATTTTTATAAGATCTCATTCCTTAATTGAAAATCAAGCTTAACATTATGCCTATCATCTCCATCATTAACTTTATATCCATTTTAACCATTAAATTCTACCCTACACTTATATGCCATGTCTCTATTGGCCTTATAGACCTTTAGACAAGCTGGTGACCATTCTTGAGCCCACTTTGAACACTAGATATCAAACTTAGCAATCCTAGTCATTGTCTTAATCCTTATTTGCTCAAGCATTCTTATAATTGGCTTAAACCTTTCTTTAAGGATCCAACTATTAAAACTCTTAACCACATTATTGTTTATGATTGAAGATTTTCTCTCATATGAGAATTACCCTACACTAGTTTTTAGGATTATAGGTCAACAAATCTTTAGCTACCTTTTTCTTAATTCCACCAAGCATTATTAGGTTATTCACAAGTTTTTCATGATCAGAACTTCATGCACAAATTTATAAGTTCTTCTTCATCTCATCAACTATTTATATTTAAACCCAATTAAATATATGTGTCTTACACACCATTTACGACCACTTTTAGGTAGCACTTCTTTTATTGCTGGAATTAGACCTTAAAAAGAAAAAAATAAAAAATACGCCATAATTAACAATTAGAGTACAAGCTGAAGCAAAACAAATTATTTTTTTCCTTTAAAAAAGAAAGATAAGTACTAATTAGGTTAATGTAAACACTAAGGTTAGAGTCTCTTCTTGTTTGAAGAAATTCTATAATGATGCGTTACTAAATGCAAAGTAATGAAAAATGTTTTGATCGAGAAATCCCAACTCAAGTTGTGGACCAAAAATCATTTTAGACCTATATCATATTATCTTGTTTAGGGGGGCAATTTTGTCTCATCAGACTAAAAGATTTGGTCTAATAAGATAAAATGCCTCATTTTGTCTAACCAGACTTAAATTATTTTGTTTGATTAGACAAAAATGTCATTTGATCAGATGGAATTCCCAAATTCAAGCATCTTATTTTATTCCCAAATCTTATATAAGAATTAGAGGAGTAAAATAGTCATTTTACCCTACTAGGAGCCTATAAAAGGTTGATTTTTTAGATGATAAAGGTGGACCAATTGAAGATCCATAAGAAAAAAAAAGAAAAGAGTTGTTGAGAAAAAGAAAAAAATGTGAATAATGCTTTTTTGTGGACCTTTGGGTCCAAGTCCCATATATCTGATTCTTCTGTGCTGTTTTCATCGAAAATACTAGGGCAAAATTGAAAGTAAATTGATTAAAATAGAGAAAATTATAGAATTCAAAAATAAAATTAAGAATAGTAGAAGGATAAGAATAAAATAAATAAAAAAGTTGAATTAGGGGTAAAAAGGTAATTATGAACTAAAAAGAAGAAATAAAGGGTAAAATGGTAATTTGGCAATAAAATAAAAAAATTAGTGGCAAAATGGTGAATAAGTGATTAAACTAACTTTTAGTGGCAGAACTATAAATAAGTGAAGAAATGGATGATTCAAGGGCATAATTGTAATTTTTAGCAATTAGAAAGATAACAAGGGTAATTTGGTAATTTTAGGAAATAAATGGAATTTAAAGGTACTAATGGGAGAAAAATGATTATAATGGTATCTAAAGGGGAAAAATTATAATTAATAGATAAAATTTATAAAGTAGGGGTAACATTAAAATTTTAAGTGAAAATTTGTAAATTAAGGATAAAATGGTAAAATTCAATTAAGGTATAAATTTTAAGATTAAATAGAAAATATGAAGTTAAAAAAATAGTATTTAAAATAAATAAAAATTGGATAAATTGATAAATATTCTTGCATGATTTTATTGAAATGTATTAGTTGGGTATCAAATACTAGGCATGTATATGCTTAGCGCATAGTGTTTACTGCACATAGGTGTAAAGGGATGTTTAGTGCAGGTCAAAGAGACAGGTAGTTAAAGATCAAACTAAAGCACCTAAAGAGAAATTTATTTTGATTTGGCATGTATATGTAAAATGTAGTTTTAAAATATCTATGTAAATTATAAAGACACTATTATATGTATTTTGTATAATATAACAAGTTTTTTTGGTTAATAATGGAGCTTATGTACATGTGTGTGAATAAAATAATGGATGGTGTTATATGTATTGGTTATGATGATGAATGTTGATTATGGGAAAGAGTTGTTGTAGTATTGATGAAATTGAGGTTCTGGTGAATATATTAGGAGTGTAAATTTTAAAATTTACAAGAGGGCTAGTAATAGGTGTAACCTTTTTGCTATCAAAATTTTTACCAATTGAATAGTGAATTTTAGATCAAGTAAATAATATGTTTGAAAATGATGAGTTAGTTATTGCAAGTAAGGGTAAATAGGATTAGTGAAATGATTGTGTATATATACATGCCATGAACAAATGTTTGTGAATAAGGTGAATTTGAGGAATTAATTTTTGACTTGTCCATTTTGTTTTATAGTTGAAAGAGTGGCATCTGGATCGAGGAGGGGAGTAGAATTTGAAGAAGTAGCAGAAAGTCATTCCTCGGTGTAAGTGACAGGAGTGCTAATGAAATTCATAGACAACCTACGCCCTGCGAGGCCCCAACTTAGGCCCTAGTAAAAATATGCATGATTAATTGATATTATAATTAATTAATTTTTAATCAAATTAATGAAATGAAATTTTGGGTCAAAGAGGAGCAAATTGATAATTTTATATTATGCTATATATGTGAATAATTAAAGCATGATAAAAGATTAAAGGGTGTGATTAAAAGAAAGAAGGAGAGTTTGGGGATAGAATTAAGAAGAAGAGGAAGTTGTGGGGAAAATTTCAAAATGGAAAGATGTGTAGGGAGCTAAGTGCGAATTTCATCTCCACTTAGTCTCTCTCTCTAAAACTTTCATGTGAGAGGAAAGGAGTAAATTATGGGTCTAAAAGGAGAGTTGGTTGGCAAAAATAAGAGGAAAAATACAGATTTCTTCTTCTTCTTCTTCTTCTTCTTCTTCTTCTTCTCTCTAAACACTAGGTATTCTCTCTCTAGTTTCTTCCCTAAATGCTGCTATAGTTGTTATGTAGAAGAATTTTGAAGTTGGAAGCTTAAAGTTAAGTATTATAGTCATGCAAGTTAAATTTTTGGTTGTGCTGTTGGTTCTTGTAAATAGAAGGGATGAGTTCCTCGCTACTATCGTGCTTGCGACATAGCCTGCTTGTTTTATTCTTTAATTTATTTCTTCTTTTCCTTCCTTCACCTTCTTAGCTTCACTATCACACTCGCAACCTAGCATACTTGTTACCTTATTCAATTTCCCATTAATCCTAATATAACAACACAATAAAAATCTGAATTGTTGAAGCTCATAGCAAACATACTATGTATGACTCTATGATTTTGAGATGTTTTAGGAGTACAACCAAAAGAATTTAGAGTAATTTAACAAAGAAGATTTGGCATATAATGTGGTATAAATATGTAAAAGAATTATAACACCATATTGTAAAACTATTTATGAATCTGAAGAAACATGTTTATATAACAAGCATATGAACAAACATGATGTTTATTACTTACTTGAAATAGCATAAATATGCCTGTATGCTTATACTTTTATCTTATCATGTGAAAGTATATAGTTACAGTATTGTATATTTACAAATACTTGTATCAATACCTGAGATTGTGTATCCATGTATATATTTGTGTGTGTGTAAGATTATATAGTAAAGGCATAAGCATGATAATTGAAATGTATATGAATATAGTTTAAAGCCTGCAAATAAAGTTCAATTGTGGATTGATAGGCATGCATATAGGGAAAGAGTTGCAGTAGCTATAGTCTGTCCCAATTTGGGTCTATAGTTATCCCCATTTGGGACCATAGTCTGACCTCATTTGGGTTCATATATTCGATATCTCTAGATATCCATAGAACTTCATACCTATGTGTATTTATATAACTGATACCTATGGGTATCAATAGTTCCCATTATCCACACCTATAGAACCTAAGCAGATGAATTACAGTAAAAGTATCAAAAGCTTAAATGTACAAATTCTATCAATGACCCATATGTTTACTTTGTGTTGATATAATTGTTGAGTTTTGTTTTGTCTTCTTAATTATGTATTTTGCTCTTATTATTATTATTATTATTATTATTATTATTATTATTATTATTATTATTATTATTATTATTATTATTATTATTATTATTATCATCATCATCATCATCATCATCATCATCATCATCATCATCATCATCATCATCATCATCATCATCATCATCATCATCATCATTAAGAATGCTATATTATAATTTGATGCTTGTTGCGAGTGGTCATCCATAATGTTTTTTTCCCCACTAAGTTTTATGGCTTAACACGGGTTGTTTATCCGTATAGCTTTTTTAGTTAGGACTTTTGCTTAGGGGCATGATTTTGCATCGGAAAGGCCAACACAAATTCAAAATAGATGTTTAATTTATGAAGTCCTTGTTTAATCCTTTGTATAACTTTTGTATCAAGAATAGTATATTAGTAAGCATGTATATGATATGGAAATTTTGAGTTGTAATAGGCTCACTTTTGTAATTAAAATAGTATATGCATGTACTTATGATCTGAAGTAACTTTTATAGGATATGATATATTTGGTAATGTATAATGAGTTAAAGTACATAAACAGTAATAGTAAAATGTGTAGATATATGATAATCGGTATAAATGACAAGAAAATAAAATAAAGCTTGACTAAAGTAATATGAATGATGATTGAAAAGGCTGTTAGTTATAGGGTGTTACACTCCCCCTCCAGTTATTCTTGCACTACCACTACTTGCAGCATTGGTCCCACCCTAGCAAGATGTCATATAAATGATGGCGGTTCTCATTTACTAGTAGATGTAGGTGCAGTTCAACAACCCCAACAACAGCCGCCTCTACCTTCTTCGAGGAAGCCTATTCTAGTGTAGCTTAAAAAGCTAGGAGCTAAGGAGTTTTATGGTAGGGATCATACATCATGCACAAAGGTAGGAGAGTGGCTACATAGGATCAAAAGATTATTTGAGATAACACAGTCCTCTTGATAAGATGCTCAAGGGAGTCGTGGCTCTTTTTTAGGGTCCAACTTCCACATGTTGAGAGATAGTTTGTAGATACACTCCAGTCACATAATTTACATGGGATTATTTTCTAAAGTGGTTTGGTGAGAAATACATCAAAAAAGAATATCAAAATGCCATGCTCTATGCTTTTTAGAGATTGAGATAGGGGAACAGGACAATAACAAAATTTAAAAAAAGTGCTATAAAATAAACCAACATATAAAATTAATAACATTTAAAAAATGTATAAATTTATACCGTTGAAAATTGAATCAGAAGGAGGAGAGTTTTTATATTACTTTCAGTGTACTTACTCGAAATGGATTGTAAAATGTTGGATTCTAAGACCCTTTATGCATTAAAACAACTGAAAAATGAGCTTAAAAGCACTTGGAGCTAAAATCCAAAGGAAAGCTTTTTAGTTTTAAAACTTTTCTGAACTTTTTTAAAGTTTTGCATCTAAAACCTTTTATAAGAATGTTTGCAAGGGTGTCAATCCATAAAAGTCAAACAAATTGTCAAGTTGATTTAGAAAAGTAGGTGTACTTTTTCACTTACACAGCCATGTAATGCCCTCTTGAACAGGTGTGCAAATTGATTGCTTCAGTTAACTTGCCAATTTGTATTTGGAAAAGTAGATTCTTCACCATGCACGACCATGTAATGAGTTTGCACATGAGTGCAACCCAAAAATAGTAGTGAAGTTGGCAAATGGGCCAAACAATGTAGATATTCCCTAATTTCGCGGGTGTGCAATGCCAAAATGTAAAAAAAATGACTTTTAAATACATCTTTAGAAATATTTTTCATTATTTAACTCTTTTACTTTTCGTAAATACTTGAAATGAGCCTAAAACACTAAAAAAATATTTTAGAAGAGTTTGTAATATGAAAAGGCCCTAGAATTCTCAATTCATTGTCTTTCAAAGATCAGTTTTCCTCATTAGGTAACCTTGACAAAAGCATCCCCAGGACCTAGTTTCTACACTCCACTTGACCATCTTAACAGCTTTGACACTTATCGGGGGACGAAGCTTTTCAATGACATAAATTTTTGCCTTATTAACTTCCATCCTCTTTTCTGAAATTTTGTGTCCTAACAGTATCCCTTCTCTAACCATGAAATGACAGTTTTTTCAATTAAAAACCAAGTTTGTTTCTTTACATCTACCTAATACTAAATCTAAGTTGCCTAGGCAACGTTTAAAATTACACCCATAAATAGTGAAGTCATCTATAAACACATCAATGAGCTTTTCGATAAAGTTATGAAATATGGCCATCATACACCACTGAAATGTTGCTAGTACATTACATAGCCCAAAAGGCATGCATTTATAAGCAAAGGTTGTATAAGGGCATGTAAAAGTTGTCTTTTCCTGATCCTCAGGCACTATTGTCATTTGCATGTAACCCAAAAACCATATAAAAAGCAATAAAACCTATTCCTAGCCAACCTTTCTAACATTTAATTGATAAAGGATAATGGAAAGTTGTCTTTTCTAGTATCATCATTCAACCTCCTATAATCAATACATACTTTCTAACCCGTAACTGTGCGTGTTGGAATGAGTTCATTTCTGCTCGTTGGTCACTATGGTCATACCTCTTTCTTTGGTACACATTGGACTTGACTCACCTAACTATTATCCGAGATCATATAAATAATACTTGCATCCATCAACGTTAACACATCCTTTTTTGCTCTTGTATGGTTGGATTTAGTCTTTACTAGGGTTGTACCACAGGCTTGAAGTCATCCTTTATAGGGGATCCGATATGCGCAAAAACTTAGACTAATTCCTTTCAAGTTGGATTTCTCCCATCCAATTGTTTTCTTGTGCTTCCGAAGCACTAAAATTAACATGTCCTCTTCTAACTTGTCAAAGTAGAAGAATTATAGTAGGCTTTGAATTTTCTTCTAAAACACATACTTTAAATGAGAATGAAGAGGTTTAAGATCAGAATTCTTCTCATTATTGGAATGGGCAGTGACTTCCTCCTTCTCTCCTTCATAATTATGATCTTTCTTCGGATCTTTGACCAATTCTCATATAATATCATCCATACTCTTTGCTTCACTAAGTGCATCAAATAAATCTTTAGTGGATCAAATAACAATAGCTCCTCATGCATCTCAACCATGCACTTTTGAATGTCATTCACAAAGCATATGGATTCTCCACATTCACAAAATGGGTGCCTCATTAATTTGTTAACATTAAAGCTCATCTCTTCATCATTAAATCACAAAGTAACCTTTTGCCCATAAGTGTTAATCAAATCTCTAGTGGTGTTAATAAATGGCCTTCCCACCATTAGTGGCACTTTTCTATCCTCTATATTTATGACTACGAAGCCCACTGGGAATATGAAATTTCCCACCTTAACCAACAGGTCTTCGGTGATTCCTTAGGGTTGCTTCATTGAACGATCCGCTAGTTTTAACCTTATCCTTCTCTCTTTAATGTCTCCTAAATTTAATTTCCAGCATATAAAGTAAGGCATCAAGTTAATGCTCGGACCTAAGTCATATAAAGTATGCCCAACAAAATTTTCTCCTAGCTCATAAGGTAATGTAAAACTACCAAGGAAACATTGGCATTTGTTTTTTTTAGATTTTAAAGTGAATTTTATGTGTCTTTCTTCTTCCTTCTTATTGTTCATTCTTGATTAATTTTATTCTTTGTAGGTTTTAATAGTTTATGTTAAGAAGCGATCTAATTTTGCCTATTGACCTTAAAATTAAGAAGACATTTCATAGGATTAGGAGATTAAGGCAAATATATATAAATTTAAAAGAGCAGGAACATAACAACCTTAATAACCACCCTTTCCATGACCCACCAATAAATGATCCACATCTTAGGATAAAAGAGCAAGTTAACCATGACCAAGTTCAAGGGGATAGGTTCAGGCCTAGAACCATTAGAGACTATGCTATCCCTAAGTGGAATGAGGACCATAGAACCATTAGGATATCTCATAATCAGCATTTTGAGATAAAACTATTGCCATCACCATGGTTTGAAAGAATCAATTTTATGGATTAGAGATAGAGGACCCTACTCAGCATTTAGATATCTTTTTAGAAATTAGTGATACAGTTCAAATACCTAATGTGTCTATGGATGCCATTAGGCTTAAGTTATTCCATTTTACTCTCATTGGTAAGGCAAGGGATTGGTTGCAAATGCAGCCAAGTCAATCCATTCAGTCATAGCAACAAATGCAAGAAAATTTTTTATAGCGCTTCTTTCCTTCTACCAAAATAGCTAGTATTAGGAATAACATCCATAATTTCCATAAATTATATAAGGAACCATTCTATGAGGCTTGGGAAAGATTTAGGAGACTCTTAAAGAGTTGTCCACATCAAGAAATTGCTATTCATCAACTAATATCTATTTTCTATATAGGTGTGAATCAATCTATAATATCTCTCCTAGATGCAATTTCAAATGGAAGTTTCATGAACAAGATCCCTGAAGAAGATTTCTTACTCCTGGATGAGATGGCCACTAATGATGCTCAATGGGCAAGTGCAAGGACCACACAGAAAAAGCAAGTTGTATACAGTGTGGATGAGGTAGCAATGCTAAAGGCACAAATAGATGCATTAACAAAGCAAGTGGTTTAGAAGTTAAAAATGTGTCACTTTTATCTCAATCATGTAACACAAATGCTAGAACACATAGAACACCTGAACTTAGAAGTAAAGAGAGCTTAGATACACTAGTGGAAGAAGTGAATGCATTGAACCCTTATAGAAATACCTATAATTCTTGGTGGAGAAATTTTCCTAATTTTGAGTAACAATAACTTGATCGGTGTCTAGTAAGTGTACTAGATCGGCCAGTAATATAAGAAAATAAGATTAAGACCCTAAATATCATACCTAAGAGAATATGGATTGCTAAGCAAAATATCTATGTTTGAATGAAGTTAATATGATATTATTTCCCTAGTTTTTGAATTTAAGGCAAGAAATAAACTAAATGGACAATAAAACAAAACAAAAACTAAAACTAAACTAACATAAATTAAACACAGAGCAATAACTAAAACACTTCTGGTAAAGGAAATATCCACCTCAACTTCCATTGTAATGACTCAAATCAAAAAGAACACAAATGATCATGGAAAAACTAGTATAATAAACTTGAATGACATATAAAGCACTATGAGTGACATAATGCTTCCCTCTCTCTCAAAAATTTTTTTTCTTTGTCTGATTTCCACCACAAATCGTCCATTGAATATTGTTTGTGCTAATTGCTTCCTTCCTTTCTTATTTGAACCTTTGAATCTCTAAATAAACATCTCTTAAAACAACATTAAACCATACTTTTGCATTCACTCAATTAAATCATACCCAACCAAAGTTATGCGTAAACTCAAATCACAGCACCTTATTCTTCAAACATGTACTAACACTGACTCACTTTCAACTTTACCTTAACCAATAAATCTTCCTTGCTTAAGTCTTACTTAAAACCATGTCAAAGCCTCATTTAAGTCTTTAATCATATCAAAATCACAATTAATGCATTCAATAGACAAAGCTCCCTTTAATTCATGAAATATTAACTAAATCAAACCAAACTAACACCTAAGTAATAAAAACACTCCAAAACATAAAGACAAAACAAAATAACAAATAAAAAAAACAATTTAAAGCAAAGAAGTTAAAAAGTTAAAGAGCTTAGTTCTGAGTTTAGAAAGTCTTAAGCTAGACTTGTAACCCTTGCATCAGTCGCAAAATACCCTAGTTACCTCAGCAACCTCTATTTTCCCAACTCGATACCGTTTTCCTTTATGCTTTTTCAATACTTTGAAAAGCATTTCCTCCTCCAAACCCGTCAAAAGTGAAGACATAATTACTAGTTTTGCATTATTTTCTAAAAATACATATTTCAAATGAGAGGAAAGGGTTTTAAGTTTAGGATTATTTTTTCCTTAAGATGGAACGATTTATCCTCCTTTGTTCCTTCCTCTTCATGTTCTTTTTCTAGCTCTTTTATCAATTATTTTTCTTTCTTTTCGACTTCCTCCTTATTCTTTGGATGCATTAAACAATCCTGAAGCTCATCATCCAATAGAATTTATTCTTACTTTTCCTCCACACATTCTTGAATTCTATTTATAAAGTAAATGGACTCTTGAAAATCATATAAGGGATGCTTCATCACCTTATTCACATTAAAGACTATTTCTTCCTCATTGAACCTTAAAGTAATTATCTCTCCATGTACATCTATTAATGCCTTCGCCTTGTTCAAAAATGGCCTTCCCACTATCAATGGTACCTTGCAATCCTTTTCCATGTCCATGACTACAAAATTAGCCAAAAATATGAAATTTTCCACTTTTACCAATAAGTCCTTAATAATACCCTTTGGTCTTTCTATCAATCTATCTGCCAATTGTAGCATCATTCAGGTTTCCTTGATATCACCTTAATTTAATTTCCTGCAAATTAAATAAGGCATTAAGTTAATACTAGCTCCCAAATCACATAATGCATGTCCAACAAAATTCCCTCCTAATTCGTATGGCAAAGTAAAACTACCAGGATTCTCTAAATTTTTAGGAATTTTGTTCATTAAAATTACACCACACTTTTTAGATAATTGAATCATTCCTACACCCTTTTAAATTTTTCTTGTTAGAACATAGCTCTTTTATTAACTTAGCATATTTAAGCATGTGCAATAAAGCTTCAGCAAATGATAAATTTACATGTAACTTTTTAAACATGTCTAAAAATCTAGTTAACTATTTATTGTGTTTTTCCTTCCTAGCTAGAGATGGATAAGGTAATTTAGATTCATCAAGCATAGTAGAAAGAAGTTTTTCCTTACCTTTACTTTTCTCAATAATAAGAGATATCTCATCATTAAATTTAGGTTCAGAAATACTTACCTTTGATGTCGGTTCCACCAAATCTGAAGACTTTTTACCATTTTTGGCTTCCTTCATCTCCTTTCCACTTCTCAAAGTAATTGCCTTGGCTTTTTCCTTTGGGTTCCTGTCCATATTAGATGGAAAAGTGCCAAGTATCTTATTTGAGATAGAATTTACTAGTTGCCCTACTTGAGTTTTTAAGTTCCTAATTGAGGCATCTTGATTTCTTATCCAAATATCTTGTGATTTTCACCTAGCATCTTGATTAGCCATAAATGAGGTTTGGGTGGTCATAAAGCTAGCAAAAATTTCCTCTAAATTGGGTTTTCTATCGTGTGTGGGTTGATGTCCAGCTTGAAAACCTAGGGGTTGATATGTGGATGGGTAGTGTGGTTAGACTTGAGCTTGGTTAGGCGGGTAGTTATTGCTATGGGACACTATATTTTGATTAAAGGGAGTACTAGGTTGATTACTAGATGAAGATGCATGGTTCCCCCCTCTTCATGAAAAATTAGGGTGATTTCTCCAGCCAGAATTATAGGTATTGCTATAAGTATTCAATGCATTTACTTCTTTCACTAATGTTCCTAGGCTCTCCTCACTTTTAAGTTCAGGTGCTACATTTGTCCCAACATAAGTGTTACATGTTTGAGATAAAGATGACACATTTTTAACTTGTAAACCACTTACTGTTAATGGTTATGCCCTAGGTCAAACATTAGGCCCTTTATGTAATGTCACATTTCATTTTATAAAATTGGGTTTTCTTTATATTATTATATTATTGGCATGTTACATTATAATAATATTTGTAAATAACAATCTAATGTTCTTTTGACTATCCCTAGTCATTTATCATTAAATGAACAATGATAAATAAAGACCAGTATAAGTTTGATTGATAATCATGGGATGATTATATATGGTGATATGAATTAAAGAACAAAGTATTGGATAGACCCGCAATGAGATACTACATGGGTTAATGTCATTAGTGATCTCATAATAGTTATGTTATCAATCCTTAGACCTGAGATTATCACAATATCCTACATGACGAACATTATGTTTTGACATAATCAAATATTATCTTTAATCAGATAATTATAAAGGTTATGATTGGACATAATGAGAATCATGTAGAGGATAATGAATAATCAAGAAGGAATTTGTCCCTCTCTTATGAGAGAGATATCTATTGGGTCCCTCGATAAGTAGGACTGAGAATACATAGTCATGTTCAAATGAATTAATGGAGTGATTAATATTATTTGATATTATTAGTCTACTTGGTGATCAAGAAATTATATGTTTGGACTATATAAGTTTTATATGGACCATGACTTATGTTCAAACAAGATATCGTGTGACAAAGGGATTATAACATGTTCTATTAGGTTAAAATTGAATTATTGATATTCATATTATTGGGGTAGTCATAATGTCTTACTAGAGGCTGCTTATGACTTGTGGGCCCGTGATGGAACTGGGGCCCACTACCAATATAATATGAACCTATTGGGTCGCACACATAGAATGTGATGAATGGACTAAGGGTTAATTCGGGCATTTCAAATTTTGTTTTGTGATAAATTAAAATTCGAAATAAAAAATTTTTTTTTGATAATAATAATATTTAAGATTAATATTATCATTACTCTTATTTCAAGATAAGAAATATGGTATTTCTTATTTTAATAAGAAAAGTGGGGTCGAAGTTTTTTCTCTTTTAATTAGGGTTAGGTTAACGATATATATATATATATATATATGTACATGTATATATATATATATATACATATATATATATACATATACATATATATATATACATATATATATGTATATATATATATATATATATATGTATATGTATATATATATATATGTATATATATATAGTCATGTATATATAAAACCCTAACTAAGCATAAAAGGTGTTGTAGCTACCATTTAAGAGAAAAGAAAAGAAAAATTGTTTTTCCTCCTGAAATCTAAAAGCAGAGAAAAAAAACCCTAGCCGCCAAGGAAGGGAGCTAGCACCCCAGGCGATTCTCTTCATTGCATTTAAGTATGGATACCGATAGAGGGTGTCATTTCGCTTGAAGTTGCACCTACGATTCAATTTATCTACGCTCCGAGAGGTTAGTAATCGTTACACTTCTCATTCTATTGAATCAATTGGATTGCTTGGATCCATGGTAGGTGCCATTTTCTACTGCATAATTTTTTAATTTTAGTATTTTGAAACCTAACACTTACCTACTTTGTTAATGCATCTATTTGTGCCCTTAATGTGGCGACCTCATCCATATTGTGTACAAATTGCTTTTTCTATGTGGTCCTTACACTTGTTCATTGAGCATCATTGGTAGCCATCTCATCCTAGAGTAGAAAAGCTTTTTTAGGGATCTTGTTCATGAAACTTCCATTTAAAGCCATGTCTAGGAGAGATCTCATAGATTAATTCACACCTGTATAGAAAATAGATATTAGTTAATGAACAGTGATTTCATGATGTGGATAACTCTTTAAGAGTCCCCTAAATCTTTTTCAAGCCTCATAGAATGATTCCTCAAATAATTGATGGAAATTATGGATGTTATTCCTAATACTACCTGTTTTGGTAGGAGGAAAGAAGCGGCATAAAAACTTTTCTTGCATTTGTTTCCATGATTGAATGGATTGACTTGGTAGCATTTACAACCAATCCCTTGCCTTGCCAATAAGAGTAAAAGGAAATAACTTAAGTCTAATGACATCCATCAACACGTTGGGTATTTAAATCGTATCACTAATCTCTAAAAAGATATTTAAATGTTGAGCAAGGTCCTCTATCTCTAACCCAAAAAATTGATCCTTTTGGACCATTGTGATGGTGCAAGTTTTATCTCAAAATGTTAATTATGAGGTATCCTAATGTTCTATGATCCTCATTCCACATAGGGATAGCATAGTCTCTAATGGTTTTAGGCCTAAACTCATCCCCTTGAGAAAGGTAATGGTTAACTTTCCCTTCTATCCTAGGGTGTGGATCATTCATTGGTGGGTCATGGAGAGGGTGGTTATTAAGTTTGTTACGTTCCTACTCTTCTAAGTTCATATCTATTTGCCTTAATCTCCTAATCATGTGAAATATCCTCTCAATTTTAGGGTCAATAGGCAAAATTGGATCTGGTCTTACCATAAACTATTGACACCTGCAAGGAATAAAAGAATAAAATTAATAAAGAATGAAGAATAAGAAAGAAGAAGAAAGACACACAAAATTCACTTTAAACTCTAAAAACAAACGCCAATGTTTCCTCAGAAACGGCCCCAAAAACTTGATCGGTGTCTAGCAAGTGTACTAAATTAGCTAGTAATATAGGGAAATAAGATTAAGACCTTAAATATCATACCCAAAGGAACATGGATTGCTAAGCAAAATATCTATGTTTGAATTAAGTTAATCTGAGATTGTTTCCTATGTTTTTGAATTGAAGGCAAGAAATAAACTAAATGGACAATGAAGCAAAAAAAAAACTAAAACTAAACTAACATAAATTAAATACAGAGCAATAACTAAAAAACTTATACTAAAGGAACTATCCACCTCAACTTCCATTGTAATGACTTAAATCAAAAGTAACACAAGTGATTATGGAAAAACCAGTATAATAAAAATAAATATCTTAGTTAAGGATATCATTCTAAGCATTAAACCATCTTGTTAGGAATAATTCAATACTTAGTATAAAAATCCAGTTTTATACTCCTAGATATTCATTAAATCCTCTTTCAAGTAAACTTAAAACCAACCTACTCTTATTTCAAATTTTCTGAGTATTAATCCACTTTTACCAATACATAATTACATCTAAATTAGAAACTAATCATATATCAATACTAATAAACTAATCCAAGAATATGCATATCATAGATCATACTTTAATCAATCATTAACTATTAATCAAATAAATTAATAATCAATCTTAATACAATCAAAGATAAGAAGTTGCTAAAGAACTAAAAAATAATTAAACTTGCATTAAATTAAAGCTCAAACTAAGTCATCACAATAAAAGTATGACGATTTAAATTTTCCCCAGAAAAAAGAAAGGAAAACTACTTAAAGAACATGATTAAAATGAAAGAAAAACTAAATTAAAGAGATACAATACTCACGAATCTTCAAACTTTCTCTTGATGATTTGTCAGAACAATAGTAGAAAGCTTGAATCTTTAAGAAAATTGCAAATAAAGAAAATAAGAAAAAGTAAGCTAAAAACTACTGTACAAAATTAACTAAAGAAAACTAAGTTAAAACTAAAGAAAATTTGTAATTGTAATCCCTCTTAATTCTGGTGCTTTATCTTACTTTTATAGCTGGATTATAGCCTCCAAAAAAAGAAGTCTCTGCCTTTATACTTCCTAAATGAGAGAGAGAAATTAAGTTTTAATGAAATAGGAAGTCTTTTATCGATAAAACACAATACACACTTAGGAGAGTGGCTTTGATCAATCGGCTAAGTGATTGGATGCTCAGGAGAGTGCTTTACTTGCTTGACAGAGTTATTCTTTCTTGGAGAGAGCTTGTGTTTGCCTTGGGTGAGTAACTAAAACACTCAGAAGAGTGTCAAGGCACTTGGAAGAGTGATAAAATCACTAAGTCGAGTGACTCCTTTCTACTATTCACTTTCCAATTTGCCAAATTTCCTAAAATTATAACTTTGCCCTTTAACTTCTCCTTTCTTCAATTTAACCCCTTTTCTTTTCAATTTAGCCCTGAAAAATACCAAAACTAACAATTAAACCTAAAAACACACAAATTAACTAATTAAGCCTAAAATCAACTAAATGAATACTAAATTAACCACATAAAAATATACTAAAAATATAGTATAATTCACACTTATCAAATACCGCACACTTAGTCTTTGCTCGCTCCCGAGCAAATTTAAATAAATCAACTCATCAAAATTATCAAACTTTAACAAAGAATTTATGCAATTCAAAACCAAGCTTAGTAATTAATAAGAGCACTCAACAAAATTCTAACTAGAATAAATTCAAACAAGATGTTATAAGTTAGTTTCCTTGTGTGTGTGTGTAAGACCAAAATATTTTAAGCATTTTCAAAATCAAAACACCAATGTAATTTCATAGTTAAGCTTTAGAATTGATGCACACCTAAATGCACATGTAGTTTCGCACTTAAAACTCTAAAAATACCATAGGCCTTTCCTTTAGTATCGAAACCCAAAGGTTATTTCCTTTAAACAAATCAAAAAAAAACTTAGAATCACTTAGATCTTTAAAGATTATAACGAGGTTAGGGTGTTTTTTTTATCAAAAAATAGAAAATAGATAATAAAAAAGAATAGCCACTGTATGCTTGAATAGGCTATGTTTCAAAATGTCAAACTTCTAAGTACAACCCCTTTTTCCATACTTGCTTACTCAATCCCATACATTTTAAGCACTTTTTGAAAGAATTAATCAATGAAACTCCTTTTAATTTCACAATTCCTCCCTTTTTAGAAGTTATAACTCTTTTTCCTTGTAAACACCCCACACTTAAAGTTTTGTCATGTATTGCTAATTTTATTACAAATTTTTTCCCCCTTTTTTTTTCAAGAATGCTAGCTTTATTGTAGGGAAAACAAGATTATATGGGTGAATTACAAGGTAAATCAACACTATAACTTGACTTCCTTCTAATCCTTGCTAAATATCTCAAATCATATTTACTACACCTTTTATATTACTAAATTCTCATTAATCCATCCAAACTTAGAGTGGCAACTTTAGGGGAGGCAATAACTATTTAGGTCATTTGGCAATAACAAAGTAATTGCGATAAGAAAAATTAAAATGGCATGCCTTTAGGATGCCTCATTATGCTTAACATGGCTTAGCAAAGGTTAATTCTATTAAAAGGTAGAAAAATAGTCTTGTTATGGCTTAACAAGATTAATTGTGAATAAATCACTTTCTAAGTTGCTTGAGTTACTTTTAGGCATTGAAGGATGATGAGGAAGGTTTTAGTGTTCTAAAATTCCTCACTTAATTGATTCAATGCATTGGTTTTTCTTAAATTTAAAAAACTTTGTTATAAGAAAAAAAATTTACAATAAAGTTAGTAGCATGGAAAAACTTTAACTGTGGGGTGTGTAATACCCCAAAACTCGAATTGATTATAGTTGGTAAATAGTATCTATTGGTACTAGTTTGCAATGATCAATTATTAAGAATTCGATATAAGTTAGCATTATTTTTGGGTTTTAATTTAATAATTGTTCATTAAAATATATTATGAAAATTAATATAAATAGATAATAATAATAATAATAATAATAATAATAATAATAATAATAATCATAACAATAGATATTCTAAGAATTATCTAGAAAAAGGGTCTGGATTAAAAAGAATCAAGTGTTTTGCTTTGTGTGTGTGAATAGAAATTACAAAAATAAAAGAAAGTAACTTAAAAAAAAAGAGGAGAACGTGAGAGCAGACCACAAGTCGGGAAGGGGAAAAGCGGTGCTGGCACCGTCATCAAGTCACTGTCGCTCACGATGCCGGCGAGGAAGCTCAAGTCGACGCTTCTTCCTGAGCTCTTATCCCGCCACCAGCTATGCCGGTTTTCTTTCCTCTATTTTTTCCTCTTCCCAAGATAAAGCTCGTCGCCTTTTCCTCTCCGATGACCCACGGCAGCGGATGGTAGATCGAGCACCACCAATGAGTTTCCGAGAGCCAAGTGCTTCTCCAACGTCCTTCGTTCCTTTCTATATACTGGTGGAAGGTAGATCGAATAGAGGGACTGTCGATAATTTTTGCTAGATCCCAATCAAAATTGACGACGATGAAGCTTGTGACCAACCACCGTGGGACCTTTGGGCCTGGATCTTCGAGTGGACACTGCTGGTGTCTTTTTGGTGAGCCTCCGGTGAAGCTCTAACGATCGGTTTGGCGAGCCCAATGATGACAAAATGTAGAAAAAAATGTAGAGATCGATGCTAACAGGTATGTGTATACAAACTACCCTTAATTTCATTCAATTTTGAATTATATGGTGAATTTTATATTAGGCAATTATATAAATTTAAGAAATAATGAGAAATAATTGGAGATAGTAATGGAAAATAATGATATAACATGAAATCGATGAGAATAAAAGAAGAAATCAAGTAATTAGTTACAAAGCTAATTGATGCCGAATGATGCCCATGGAAATCTTAAATGAAATATGGTGATTTATTAGGAATCAAGTGCAATTGTAACATCCTAATGATAAATACATGTGTTATTATGGAATTGAGTTAAAGATAGTATATGGGTATGAAATTATATATAAAACATAATGATGTTCATGAGGGTAACAAAAAGACACTAAAATAAATTAAGTGTTAATTAATATATACTAATATACATTGGTGTTACAAAAATATATTTAACATAAAGAAAAGCATAAAGAGATGCTTCTAATGATGAAATATTTACATAATGGCAAAAAGAAAAACTTGTGGAACTTAGTAATTTTCATGTGAAATTGGTATATATATTTATGTATGATATGAAATTGGGGAGAGAAATATTTTGGAAGGGTGATATTACTTAATGGCTAACGATATATGTTTGATGATGCACTTAAGAGTGCAATGTGATTAACATAATACGATAAGATTAAATATGGTGATAAAAAAATGTTATGGGATATGAAATGTTGATAATGCTCTTAGTATTCAGCGGGTAACCAGGACTTTAGGATAGTATGGCTAGCCATAGGAGCAATTACCCCACGAATTTATGATTCTGTTATTGTTTCTGATATGGGTATTGCAACTGTAACTATATGGGACTGATATGAGCCGGCACGTTCTGATATGATACTGGAGTATAATATCATACCTTAGTGGTATGGTTCCTCCAGCGTATGGGATATTATGTTCCATTTATCCAGTCTATTGGTATCCCATTGTTATTTACTAGGTGCAAGGTTATAAATTGTATATGTAAAAACAATTATAATATTTAAAAGAAATTATAAATATTCATAAACAGAAAATAAAGTGAACATAATGAGATTAATAAGTTAATGGGGGTAAAATGATAATTATGAAGGAAACGAAAAATTTGGAATGTGAATTAAGAGATAAGAATATTGTATTGTTAATTGGATCAATAATTAATAAAAAATATAACAAATTAGTTAACAAGGGCAAAAAGGTAATTATATCACTGATGTAGTGGTTAAAGAAATTAAATTGAGTCAGTAAGTGAAAAATGTGGTTAGAATTGTGAAGAAGAATAAAATTGTAACTGGGCAAGTAATCAAGGGTAAAATGGTCAAATGATATGAAGAACATAGTATACTAAGGGGTAAAATAATTATTTTAACCAAAAGGTAATATCATAATTAAAGTAAAGTTTGGGGATTAAATCACAAATTACCATCCCAATTAATAAGTGTATTTTTTTAATAAGTGCGAATTATACTATGTTTTTAGTGTGTTTAGTTTAGTTAATCTAGTTAATTTTAGGATTAATTAGTTAATTTGTATTTTTTTAGTTTTAATTATTAGTTTTGGTGTTTTTTAGGGCTAAATTGAAGAGAAAAGGGGTTAAATTGAAGAAAGGAGAAATTTAAGGGTAAAACTGTAATTTTAGGGAAACGTGGCATTTGAATCCTGAAGAGTAGTAAAAGATCACTCAGCTGAGTGATTTTATCACTCTCCCGAGTGGCTTGATGCTCTCCTAAGTGTTTTAGTCACTCACCTAAGGCAATTACACGTTCTCTCTAGGAAGGAAGCACTCTCCCAAGTGAAAAAAGCACTCTTCTGAGCATCTAGTCACTCTCTCGAGTGATCAAGGGCACTCTCTTGAGTGTGTGTTATGCTTTATCGATAAAAGACTTCCTATTTAATTAAAACTCAAATTCGCTCAGTTTAGGAAGTCACAAGGCACATAAAATTCTTCTTTTGGAGGCTATACAGATGGTTTAAGACACCAAGACTAGGAGAGCACTTTTTAATTACGAATTTTTATTTTAGTTTACATTAGTTTTAGTTTTAATTTTGAATAGACAAAAGCTTAGAGTTTTGAAGTTGTGCTTGGGGTTTTCTGCAGAATTATTAAGAGAGCTTTTTGGTTCTATGAGTTTGTATCATCTTTATTTATTTTGTTCAATTTTTAAGATGAAGTATGAGTAGTTTTATTTACTTTTGCTAAACGATACTTGAATCTTTAACTCTTATTGTAATGACTTAGTTGTGCTTACATTTAAATACAAGCTTGATTATTTCTTAGTTCTTGGGCAATTTCTTATCTCTGGTTGTATTGAGTTAATGATTAACGTATTTGATAAATGGTTGATGATTAATTCCAATTACAATCTATGATATGCATATTCTTAGGTTGATTCATTGGTGTTGATGTATGATTACGTTCTGAATAAGAGAGAATTGCATGTTAGTAAAAGTGGATTAAGATTAAGAAAATTTGAACTAAGAATATATTGGAATTAAATTTTCTTGAAAAAGAGTTTAACAGATGTTTAGGAGTTAAAACTAGATCTTTATGCTAAACGTTAAATTATTATTAACAAGAGGATTTAATATTTAGAACAATCATTTGAATAAGCTATCTGGCTTTATATTTCTAGTTTTCCATAATCACTTGTATTCTTTTTATCTAAGTCATTGCAATATCATTTGAGGTAGATAGTGCTTTAGCAGAAGTTGTTTTGATTATTGACTTTTACAAATTTACATTACTTGCTTTGTTAAGTTTATAATTCTTTATTTAAATATCTACATTAATTGTTTTAACTTTATTAGTTGTTAAGTTACTGTTTTTAATTCGTTAATTCTTCATCACCACAAAGCTTGGGATTTCTTATACTAATTTCACACAGTGTTTACTCTAAAATCTGAAATAAGTTTGCAATTACATAGTTTCCTTTGGGTATGATATTCAGGGTTTTAATCTTATTTTCCTATATTACTAGTCGATCTAGTAAACTTGCTAGACATTGATCAAGTTTTTGGTGCCGTTGCTGATGAAAAATTGGCATTTTTTTATTTTAAAGTAAATTTTATATGTGTGTTTTCTTCCTTCTTATTCTTCATTCTTTATTAATTTTATTCTTTTATTCTTTGCAGATGTAAATAGTTTATGGTAAGAGGCGATCCAATTTTACCTATCAACCCTAAAATTGAGAGGACATTTCACAAAATTAGGAGATTAAGGCAAATATCTATGAATTTAGAAGAGCAGGAACATAACCACCCTAATAACCACCCTCTCCATGAACCACCAATAAATGATCCACATCCTAGTATAAAAGGGCAAGTTAACCATGACCAAGTTCAAGGGGATGGGTTCGGGCCTAAAACCATTGGATACTATGTTATCCCTAGGTGGAATGAGGATTATAAAACCATTAGGATACCTCATAATCAACATTTTGAGATAAAACCGCTATCATTACTATGGTTTGAAAGAATCAATTTTTTGGATTAGAGATAGAGGACCCTGCTCAGCATTTAGATATCTTTTTAGAAATTAGTGATACGGTTCGAATACCCAATGTGTTTATGGATGCCATTAGGCTTAAGTAATTCCTTTTTACTCTCATTGGCAAGGCAATAGATTGGCTGCAAATGCAACTAAGTCAATCCATTCATTCATGGCAACAAATGCAAGAAAAATTTTTATGCTGCTTCTTTCCTCTTACCAAAATAGCTAGTATTAGGAATAACATCTATAATTTCCATCAATTATATGAGGAACCATTCCATAAGGCTTGAAAAAGTTTTAGGAGACTTTTAAAGAGTTGTCCACATCATGAAATTGTTGTTCATCAACTAATGTCTATTTTCTATACAGGTGTGAATCAATCTACAAGATCTCTCCTAGATGTAACTTTAAATAGAAGTTTCTTGAACAAAATCCCTGAAGAAGCTTTCCTACTCTTGGATATGATGGCCGCCAATGATGCTTAATGGGCAAATGCAAGGATCACACAGAAAAAGCAAGTTGTGTATAGTGTGGATGAGCTAGCTATGCTAAGGGCATAAATAGATGCATTAACAAAGCAGGTAAATGGTTTACAAGTTAAAAATGTGTCATCTTTATCTCAATTATGTAACACATATGTCGGACCACATATAGCACCTGAACTTAAAAGTGAAGAGAGCTTAGGTACATTAGTGGAAGAAGTGAATGCATTGAATCCTTATAGCAATACCTATAATCGTCGGTAGAGAAATCACCCTAATTTTTCATGGAGAGAAGGGAACCATACATCTATATCTAATAATAAACCTAGGGCTCTCTTTAATCATAATATAGTTTCCCATAGTAATAACCACCCACCTAACCAAACTAAAGCCCAACCACACTATCTATCCACATATCAAACCCAAGTTTTCAAGCTAGACCTCAACCCACACAGGATATGAATTCCAATTTAGAGGAAATGATTGCTAGCGTTATGACCACCCAGACCTCGTTTATGGCTAGTCAAAATGCTAGGTAGAAATCATAAGATATTTGGATGAGAAATCAAGATGCTTCAATTAGGGATTTAAAAAATCAAGTAGGGAAACTTTCAAATTCTATCTCAAATAGGACACATGGCACTTTTCCATCTAACATGGACAGAAACCCAAAGGAAAAAGCAAAGGCAATTACCTTGAGAAATGGAAAAAGGTAGAAGAAGTTGAGAATGGTAAGAATTCCTCAGATTTGGTGAAACCAACAACGGAGGTAAGTATTTCTAAACCTAAAATTATTAATGACATGCCTACTGTTGTTGAGAAAGGTAAATGCAAGGAAAACTTATTTCTACTGTGCTTGATTAATCTAAATTGCCTTATCCATCTCTAGCTAGGAAGGAAAACACAATGAACAGTTAACTAGATTTTTAGATATGTTTAAAAAGTTGCACGTAAATTTATTATTTGCTGAAGCTTTATTATACATGCCTAAATAAACTAAATTTATGAAAGAGTTATGTTCTAACAAGAAAAAGCTAGAGGGTGTAGGAATGGTTTAATTATCTAAAAATTGTAGTGCAATTTTAATGAACAAAATTCCTAAAAAATAAGAGGATCTTGGTAGTTTCACTTTACCATGCGAATTGGGAGGGAATTTTGTTGGACATGCATTATGTGATTTAGGTGCTAGTATTAATTTAATGTCTTATTCAATTTGCAGGAAATTGAATTTAGGTGACTGCAAGGAAACCCAAATGATGCTACAATTGGCGAATAGATTGGTAAAGAGACAAAAGGGTATTATTGAGGACTTATTGGTAAAAGTGAGAAATTTTATATTTATAGTTGATTTTGTAGTCATGGATATGGAGAAGGATCGCAAAGTACCATTGATATTGGGAAGGCCATTTTTAAACACGGCCAAGGCATTAATAGATTTACATGGACAAACAGTTACTTTAAGGTTCAATGAGGAAGAAATGGTCTTTAATGTGAATAAGCTGATGAAGCATCCTTCCTATGATTTTGAAGAGTCCATTTACTTTATAGATGGCATTCTAAAATGTGTGTAGGAAAAGAAAGAAGAAATTCTATTGGATGATGAGCTGTAGGATTGTTTAATGCATCCAAAGAAAATTGATTAAATTATTTTTGCCAAGTTAGGTTTTTTCTCTCTCATTGTCACCACTCTTAAGGGAAAAGAATTCTTTCTTCTTCTCTTGGATTTTTGGCAGCCATTTGTAAACCCTAAAAAGAACAAGATCAAATCTTGTGTCTTTGTTTGAATACCCATTGCCAAATATAAAAAGATTAGAGCTAGCACTATAGTTTTAAGCCATCTTTGCAAGTGTGTGTATCAGCATAGAGTGGTGTGGCGCAAAGGCAGCACCTTTGGCATTGGGGATCAAGATTAGATATATATAAGTCTATCTTACATATTGTCCATTGAAAAAATGAAGTTTTGTAGAGCATCCAAGGTTGTAAGTTTATTCAAAAACCCTAAAATTGCATGTTTCGATTCTATATTGTATATTGCATGGCATGTATGATCAAAAATTTTAATTTTTTCGCTGCATTATCATTATATTTATGCCATGTGATATCCCTACAGGCTTAGCCCATAGGTCAATAGGAGACCCAATGGACACGTATGGTGAATAGTGAAAAATCGGCATTATAACCTCTCTTAATTAAAAGTGCAGGCATATAGGATTTGACCATTATATATTCTGACTAACTCACAAAAATCAGGTGGGGCCCACCGGAGCTGTAACACCCTAATTCCTTAACCATGGGTAATCATCAATCATCATCCTACCTAATAGAGATCAGGCATAAATAATAATAATTATAGAACATGCCATAATTACATGCCACAAATAAATACATCAGCTTATCGATAAATAATAATAACATAAATGGCTTTCAAGTATCTGGAAATCCTTTAAGGCAACTGCATCTTGCCCGATCCTCTGGAACTTATCTTGGAAACCTGCATGGATAACAAACTCGTGCTAAGCTATAAAGCTTAGTGGGGAGCCCCAATTCTATGGATAAATTTATAATAGTTATCATAAAATCAATACAACTTTCATTATATAGAAAACATATAAACTTACGATATTAATCATTAACATAGCACTTCAGAGGAGTGTCAAACCTGAACTAATTACATTATTCTTGCCAACCTAAAGCAATTCATGAACTCTTCTAGTTCTTCAAAACCTTTCATAATACAATTAGTATATTAATTCTTTCCTTATTATTATAACATCATACATTTGCTTCATAATCCTTTCATTAATGACTCTGGATATTGATTACTAATGGGGTAAGCTTCAATCCTATACCCGTTGGTGTTTATTCAAAGCATAAGAATTGCATATGACCAGCAGCACCTATAACCGATACTATTAAGCATAACGTACTTCTCATATCTCCTGCGTCATAATTATAGAATACATTCACAGTTTATAACTTCTGTTCATATTCATGTATTTCTTAACGTGATCTTATTGTGGCAACTAAATGCCACACAACATCAAATTATATCCTACACTAGCCTTGGATTATTTTTGGATTATTGTTATGCACGAGTATGTGTAACCTCTATGTCTAGTGTCTAACCGGTCTCGCATGTAATTATATAGAGAAAGACATTACATATCATGAGTACCCCGGGAAGGTCTAATTGTCATATGTATAGATTTCATAATTATCAAAGCATATATGACTCAATGGGGTACGCTATAGCACAACTAGTTCTTATTATAACATTGTACGCATTCATCATAGCATGGCAAAGTAAATCTTATGGGTATCCATTCCAATAACTTACTTTCATAAAAACGGTTTATAGATAAAGGAATTATGATAATGAAATATAATAAGCCACATATCATGCTTCCATTATATAAGCAAAGAAATTGATTCATGAATTCCTTTATTTCAAACTCTTTCTTAATCTTTAATCATTGAAATGGTTTATAGCTAAAAGAAACCATGATAAGCAATATAATAAGCCATTCATCATGCTTACATTACATAAGTGAGGCAATTAATGTATGTTTTACTTTATCTTGTGTACATTTTTATCATCTTTAATAGCCTACCTAAGCACTAGTTCAAAAGGTGGATAACAGGAGCAATGGATACCCGAAGGTATCAAACTATGGATATCCGAAGATATCAAACAATAGACCCAAACGGGGTCAAGCAATGGTTCCAACAAGGAACAAACTATGGACCCAAACGGGGTCAAATGATGGTTCCATTAAGGAACAAAACCCAAACGGGGTCAACTATGGCAGCTGCGACTGTATCCCTCTAGGCATGCCTATCTAATCCACAACTGAACTAAGACCTGCAGGCTTAACTTTTTAAGACATTTCATAATTTAACATATTCTTCTTTTCTTAACACATCATTTGGCTTAAAGCCACTTTTCATAAAAGAATGCATATCATTCTTTTCATCAAAGAATACATCAATTTTGATTCAACTTACTTTTCTTTACTTAATACAACATAATTACTTAATGCCATATCATTCATATAAGAGTGTACGTTATTCTCATCCTGCTTCAAAACATTGAGCTCTAGGATTCCATACATAGGTAGGCTATCATGTGATCACAGAGTGCATCACTTTCTTTCATTCATATTGTGATGATTTTAGGTTTAGATAAATAATAATATGTAATCTTTCATAACTAGTATTACGCATGCCCACATGTACATATACATATATGTGCAGCCTAAATCATGAAAATACATGCTTTCATTACTTATATCAACTATACAACATACAGTACTTACACACCTCATGGATAGTTTTCAATAACGTACCTTGTTACTGCTTGCCATGAATAATTCCCTATTCTCATAATTATTCACATTGCGACATACATATATATAACAACACTCAAACATTTATGGTCCATATACTAAAATAAATGAGTTCTCTTACAGCTTAAGGTCAATACATGTTCATATTCAATCACTTGATTCTCTTTTAGGGTTTGTCAAATTGTAGACAATAAGTTATACATCTTATATATATATATATACACACTTCAATCATCTTACTTGTACTCTTCATCTGGTAGCATTTTATACTTAGGTAAGTTATGTGTGAGTATATCATCTTAGTCATTAGCACCCTACTGATAGGAATGAGTTAAACATAATATAGTATAAGCATGAGTAAACAGGCGAGTAGGTTTTTATACATCAACGCTAATCATTAATTCTTCTTATGACCTTGAGGGCATTCTAGCTTCTTCAATTTCATGATTAAAAATACATTATTATGTCCCATTTCTTTTAACTTGAGCATGCAACCTTGTGACTATGCTCTTATTATCACTAGGTTATATCATAATATTCTCATGTTATTGTAGAAGATTATCAATATGCAGTAATTTTGGGCAAAGTCAATTCACAAGTGTATCATCATTATCATGCCATAAAATACAAGTAAACATTTTCATGTATTCTAATGATGGTGTTCATTTACTAAATGTATTCTCATATGTCATTTCATTTAATCATATTTAGTGTCACAACAAATCTTTATTTTATGCTTAAATTGCTTTACAATTTCTTAAAAGGGTTTAGACCAACTTTAAGGACACTAAAGGGCTTAAAAATCATGTTTGGGTGAATTAGGAAAGTGCCACAAGTTATGAGTAGTCATAGGTAGTTTTCTGAGTTCTACTTGTGAGCCATTTTTGACATATCAAAAGGCATTTTCAGCAAAAATGGTCTTCTACAAACTTGTTTCATTATTTTTCTAGCTTCTAAAACATCAAAAATCATCTTGATATCATTTTTATACTTTCATATATTTACAAAACACTGAAGTTTGCTCCTAGTGATTGGGTAGCAAACTGGTCAGTAATTCAAGCTGAATTATGTCCTATTTAGGGACAGATTTAAGACTTGGTTTCTTCATATGAAATATAGGTATGGAAGTCTATTTTCAGACACAAAAAGAATCACTCAATTTGGAGTTCTCTAGCTCAACTTATAAGCAAAAGAGTGTAGATAGGTCTGTTAGAAGTGTCACACACGTGGCCATGTGTTTCCAAGAGGAAACACACACGTGGCCACGTGTTTCCAAGAGCAAACACACATGTGGCCACGGGTTTTATGAACAAGGAATGCATGGCCATAGGTGGGATGAAGGAAATCTTCACGTGGCCATGGGTGAGAAGAAAGAAAGCTTTACGTGGCCACGGGTGAGAAAAAAGAAAGCTTCACGTGGCCACGAGTGAGAAGGAAGAAAGCTTCACGTGGCCGTATGTCTCAAGGGAAAAACATATGCGTGGCCACGGGTTCCCAAAGAGTAATATATGTGTGGCCATGGGTGAAAAAGAAAAGGAGAAAAACCAGAATCCCGATCGTGCAATACATGAATTTAAACCCCAAATCTCACTTCCCCTCTTGCTTACATGATCATTTAAGTTTTCAAGCATGTTATACTCATCAAAACTTACTAGATTTATCCTTTATACTCATATCAAATACACTTACCATAAAGAAAAGAGTTACAAACCCTAAATCATTCACATAAATAGTAGAAAAAACTTAATTCCCGTACCTAGCTTTGAAGCTTCAAATCTTCCTTCAACATTCATGATCTAAATCTCTTTCTCCTACATTTCCTTATACATAGAAACAACAAACATGACTTACCATCTCTTCCTACAACCCTAAGATCATTAGTCATGCATAAAAGAAGAGATCTAAGGAAGGAAGACATTACCTTCATGCCGAAACACCAAAACCCTAGAGCTTCTTCTTCAAACCATGACCTTAGAGAAAGTGAGAGAGAGAAAACTCTCCCAATGCTAATCATCCCATTCCCAAATGCTTGAGTGGGATAAATATCTCATAAGGAGAAATTCCCAAAATGTCCTTATACCCTTTTAACCCCTAAAAACTCATTTCTTTAACATTTAACCCCAAACTTCTTATGTAATTCAATTGCATCCTTACTTACTATTTTAGCTACACTCCAATACACATGTGCCTAATTACCATTATACCCTTAATATGACTTAACTTCATTAATACAAAATAATCTAATTTTGCCTCATTAAACCTTAATCTTGATTAATTAACTATAATCCTGTTAGGCCATGATTGGGTCCTTACAGGAGCATGGTAGCCTTTGATTGGTAACATCCTAATTTTTTTGAGTTTGGTTAATACATAGAGGTCTACATAGCAAGCAGAAGCCATTGTGGTTATATAACCTAGGGGAAACAACTATTGTTATTACATGGGCTTGAGTCAAGGTGGTGAGACTTTAGGGCTACCTAAGCACGGTCCCTGCCAATAAGTCTAACTCATCACGAGCATGATGATGGATGGGTCACAATTTTATATTCCAATTGGTACAAGACTTGGGCTGGTGGGTCTCCTTGATGCCTCCCTACATTGAGCGAACGTAAGGCATGCTTCAAGATAGCATCTGGGCTAAAATAGGGACGTCTAACTTAATTCTAAGGCTCTAGTATGATGTAAGAAATGCAATTCCGAAGGAGATAGGATTAATCATAAAAACTTAATTATAAAGAACTTAACACAAGAAATGCAATTTCGAAGGAGATAGGATTAATCATAAAAATAATGAATTAAACATAAGAAATAAAGCATGTATTGTAATATCCCACATCGATTGGAGAGGAGAACGAAATAGTTCTTATAAGGCTATGGATACCTCTCCCTTACAGACGCATTTTAAAATCGTGAGGGCCAAGGCCTAAAGCGGACAATTTTTGCAACCGACCATCCAGGCATGTTACAGTTGGTGTTAGAGCTGGGGGTCGAATCATATGCTAGCGTAATATTGGGCCTCCGAGCCAGCAAGGACGTTGGGTCTATTTAGGTGGGGTGGATTGTAATATCCCATATCTGTTAGAGAGGAGAACAAAATAGTTCTTATAAGGTTATGGATACCTCTCCCTTACAAACGCGTTTTAAAACCGTGAGGGCCAAAGCCCAAAGTAGACAATTTTTGCAAGCGACCATCCGGGGACGTTACATGCATCCATGGAGGAAATCAAGCTTTAACATATTATTCTAGCACATTAATAGATTTAGATCATCATAGCATCTCTATAATATACAGATTTGAGTAAACAATACGAAAGCATATCACATCAACACTAAAAAAACACGCACATTTATACAATCACGAGAATAAATTAGAGAGAGAGGGGAAACCTAGAATATTACCCTCAGGATATTCTAATTTCGTAGGATTGCAAATGTCAATCTCTACTCTAATCCTCAATTTTTGTGTTCAAGAAAGCAAAGAGATTCTTTTATGTATCTTATTTGATCAAAAATCTATGTTGAACCCTTAGTTTTAGAGAGAAAAGAATTGATTTCCTTCTCTCCAAAAACTCTATTTTTTTCCAATAAAAGGTTCCTCCTCCCCAAAACCCTAATTTTTGGCCTTTCTTACTTGAAGGAAAGTTGGAGATTTACTCTAAATCCAACTCTTTAAGTGAGCAAGATAAAATCCCCCCAAATCTAGAACAATCAAATCCCTTCCTATCTTAGATTTTTCAAAACTGAAAAAATGTGAGAAATATGGAAATGCACCCACAAACAAGCGTCCATCATGAGACACAGCTGTCCCTCAAATGATTCTTCAAAAATTACAATAATACCCTTGATCTGACTTAGACAGAAGGGAAGTTGCTATAAATGACTGTCTTTCATATGACAAACATCCGTCTATCATGACTAAAGTCTAATGCCAGGCTTTTTAATGCTTTTTATGAAAATCTTCCAAAAAATAATTGGAAAATCGTAAAGTTTTTACGAAAACGTGAAAAATTAAGTTGGAGCTTGAAGATGGGTATTTTTTTTATAAAAAATATACTATTTTTTCTCATTAGATAACCCCAATCTAGGTTGCCTTGGGTCATAGTGTCTATAAATGTATCATGAAAATTTTTATCTTTGGATTTTCGGTTACCTTATCTCCATTTAATTAATTTATTTTGATTTAAATGTCATTAGGATTTAATACTCAATTAACTTAATTAATTTAAGATAATTAATTAATTAAAATTAATCCTATTGGGCTGAATCTTTCTCTCTCATGGACCAAAGTCCAATAGCAATTTTAATACCCATTACATACATTAATTTGACTTTAATTAAAAGCCCAAATTAATGCCCAATCTTCTATTTAAATATTTTAAGCCCAATACTTTGTGTGCGATCCTATAGGTCTATTTAAAATTGGCAATGAATTAATTCAAAGGCTATATATATTCTCTAGCAAGATATTATAGCATTCCAAATTAAATGAAAATGCAAATGGCATTTAGTGACCTAATGCAATTTTACATAATCCCTTACCCTTAAATATCAGAATTAATATAAGGCATGGAACCAGTCATCCTTATATATACTAATTCCTTTCTTGATATTCCAGTGACATTAAACTCTCAGATAAATAATGATTACTCATTATTTCATCTCGGTATGGCCATACACTTTTTAGTTCACTAATCGAGTGGCTGATGATATTTTTCTCTCTTATCGAGAGGGGTAATTCCTTCACTTCTCTCATGCTCTCTAACATTGATTAGTGCATACCCAAGCATACCCATACTTGTCACCCTATTACGAGCACATTAGGTGTATGTCAAAGTACACAGTAATTCATAAAGAGTTCATAGAGATTTTTAGGGTTAAGAACTCCGATGCAAAACTTCCACATGAGAAATACTTATGACTTATACCATGTAGTGTTCTCATGAACAAATCGAATCCAGATACCATGTTCCAAACATGTATCTATGATCTCTGATTGACACTCTTGTCCTTATGATTCGTAAGATAGAACTCATCTTATCAGAGAGAGCATACTAGCCTTAATTCATTTGTTATTCCTATAACAATGACTGACTAGGGATATTTAGAATGAAGTCTCATTTGTTTCAAGGTCTTACAACCATGTGCTCACACATGATAACTTAAACTGAAACAACATTCTTGGATAGTTCTATCAATTGATATACATAGGAATACAATAGATGAAACAAATGCCTCATTTATTAACTAGAGTGTTTTATAACAATGCATTAGGGTTAGGGCTTACACTAACAATCTCCCACTAGCACTAGTCCCAATTGGGCATAGCCCAAAGATCGAATGCTCTCAAATGAGCTTCTTGCAGATTTGGACGCAATTATTTCGTCAAAGGATCTGCTACATTGTCTTCACTTGCTATCTTGCTAACCTTGACGTCCCCATGATCAATGATCTCTCTGATTAGGTGGTACCTCATGAGTATGTGTTTGGATTTCTGGCGTGATTGGGGCTCCTTGGCCTGTGCGATGGGCCTATTATTGTCACAAAAAATTTCTAATAGATCTAGGATGCTTGGGACCACTCTTAATCAAGAAATGAAATTTCTAATCCAAACAGCCTCTTTTGCAACCTCGCTTGCTGCAATATACTCAGATTCTATAGTTGAGTCAGCAATGATCTCTTGCTTCGAGCTTCTCCAGCTGACAGTACCACTGTTCAAAACAAAAACAAACCTAAATTGTGATCTTGAATCCTGAGTCCTGGTCTAAAAAGCAACATCGGCATAACCTTATATGACGAGCTCTTCTTGACCACCATACACCAAGAAGTGATCCTTAGTCCTTCATAGGTACTTTAGAATCCCCTTTACAGCAAACTAGTGCTTCTCACCAGGGTCTTGCTGAAACCTAAAGGTTATACTCAGTGTATGAGCAACATCCAACCTAGTACATAACATAGCATACATGATAAATCCAATAGCAGATGCATATGGGATTCTACTCATGTTGTCCCTTTCTTCGTTGGTTTTAAGGTAATTTTCTTTAGTTAAAGGAACTCCCAAAGCCAAAGGTATGTACCCTTTCTTTGAGTCTCCCGTACTAAAATGCTTTAGTACTTTGTCTATGTACTTTTCTTGACTTAGTCCCAAAAGCTGATTCGATCTATCTCTATAGATTTGAATACCAAGTATTGTCTCGGCTTCACCTAAGTCTTTCATTAAGAAACATTTCCCCAACCATTGCTTAACCTTTTGCAATGTTGGAATGTCATTCCCAATGAGAAGGGTTTCGTCCACATATAGGACCAGAAATACTATTATGCTCCCACTAACCTTCTTGTACACACAAGGCTCATTTACGTTCTTGATGAAGTCAAATTCTTTAACTGCCTCATCAAAATGAAGATTCCAACTTCGAGATGCTTTCTTTAATCCATAAATGGATTTTTGAAGCTTACAAACCTTCTTAGGATGCTTGGAATTGACAAAATCCTCAGGTTGTGTCATATACACATCCTCAAGTAAATTTCCATTAAGGAAAGCAGTTTTGACATCCATTTGCCATATCTCATAATCATGATATGCAGCTATGGCAAGCAAGATCCTAATGGACTTGAGCATGACTACAGGCGAAAAGGTCTCATCTGAGTCTACACCATGAGTTTGTCGAAAACCTTTTGCTACTAGTCTACCTTTGTAGGTCTTATCAGCTTTGAGTTTAAATAGCCATTTGCATTCAATTACCTTAGCACCTTTCGGTGGATCAACTAAGGTCCAAACCTAGTTATCGTACATTGATTGCATCTCGAATTTCATGGCTTCAACCCAATTTTTTGAGTCTGGGCTCTCAATAGCTTCTCGGTAGGTAGTAGGATCTTCACGATCTACTAACTCAATAGTGTCACTATCAGTGATTAGAAATTCGTATCTCTCAATCTCCTGACATACCCTACCGGACCTTTTAGGTTCTTGTGTAATGGGTTTTTGTTTCACAACTGGTTGTGAACTTGATCCCATTTCCAACTCATCCTCTATATGAGTTTGTGGCGCTTGAATTTCTCCAAGTTCTATTTTACTCCCACTGTCTTTCTTGAGAATGAACTCCTTTTCCAAGAAAACAGCCTTGCGAGCAACAAATACTTTGTTCTTGGCTTGTGAGTAAAAGTAGTATCCCTTTGTTTCTTTGGGATAACCCACAAATAAGTAGACAATGGATTTGGACTCTAGCTTATTAGATGTTAATTTCTTAACATGTGCTTCACAGCCTTAAATCCTGAGAAATGACATATTGGGTTCTTTCCCAATCCATACTTTGTATAGTGTCTTCTCAACTGCTTTAGTTGGAGTACGGTTTAATAGAAATGCAGCAGTTTCTAATGCATAACCCCAAAAGGAGACAGAAATATTTGCTTGACTCATCATTGATCGAACCAAGTCCAACAGAGTTCAATTTCTCCTTTCGGACATACCATTCCATTGTGGTGTTCCAGAAGGAGTGAACTGTGAAATAATACCACACTCCTTTAGATGACTGTCAAACTCTTGGCTTAAGTATTTGCCACCTTGATACGATCGAATGGCTTTTATACTTTTTGCCAAGTTGGTTTTCTACTTCGTTCTTAAACTCTTTGAATTTCTCAAAAGTTTTAGACTTGTACTTCATTAGATAGACATAGCCATATCTACTAAAGTCATCTGTGAACATCACAAAGTAGCTAAAACCACCTCTAGCTTGTGTACTTAATGGTCCACATACATCGGTATTTATTAGTTCCAATAAGTCATTAGTCCTATCACCTTTCTTGTTAAAAGGACTCTGTCATTTTTCCACGCAAACATGACTCGCATGTGTAATAAGACTTTAAGTCGAATGACCCAAGCACTCCAGATTTATAGAGTCTTGAAATGCGTTTTTCATTTGCATGCCCTAAACGACAATGCCAGAAGTAAGTAGGGTTTAATTCATTTGATTTAGCCCTATTTGTATTAATGTTGTATATGGACTCTTTGTTTTGTAGATCAAGGATATAAAGGCCATTTTGCAACATGGAATTGCCATATGAAATGCCTTGGCGACGAATATGAGCATTGCCATTTCTAATAACAAAATCAAATTCATCCAAATTCAAGCAAGAAACTGAAATAATGTTTTTGCTCATAGCAGGCACATAATAACAAGTTTACAAAACTAAATAAAGTCCGGAAGGTAAAGTGAGTTGATAGTTGCCTATCTCCATGGCAGTAACTCGTGCTCCATTCCCCACATGGAGATCCACTTCATTCTTTCCAAGTAACCGCCTATTTCTTAGCCCCTGCACATTTGAACAAATGTGAGAACCACAACCGATATCCAATACCCAAGTGGTAGAAATAGAAAGGTTAATTTCAACAACAAAAATACCAGAACTAGACGCCTTGGCTCCATTTTTCTTTTGTTCTTCCTTGAAGAGAGCGCAATTCTTCCTCCAATGCCCTATCTTGTTGCAGTGGAAGCATGTGCTCTCGCTCTCCTTGAGCTTTTGCGCCTTGGGCTTGGGTTGGGCCTGAGGTGCACTTCCATTTGACTTGAACCGAGCCAGGTCATTCTTGGGTTTTGCCTTTCCCTTTCCCTTTCCCTTAGCAGGTCCCTTCTTAATGCCCCCTTGAACCATCAGTACGGGATTGATCTTTCGAATGTTCTCTTTAGCATTCTTAAGCATCCCATGAAGCTCGATGACTGTCTTGTTCATTACATGCATGTTATAATTCATCACAAATGGATCATAACGATCAGTTAATGAACCTAAGATCAAGTCAGTGGCTAATTCCTTTGGGACTAATACCTCAAGCTTCTCAAGAGTATCAAGATACCCTTTCATTTAAGTACATGGGTACTAACAGGAGTACCCACAATCATCTTACAAGAAATTAAGGCCTTTGTTGTCACGAACCTCTCGTGATGAGCTTGCTCTTGGAACATCTCCTTGAGGTACACCATGATCGCATAAGCCTCTTGGTTCATGAATTGCTTTTACAAGTCAGGCACCATAGTGGCCAGCATCAAACAGGTCACATCATTGGAGTCGCTCTTCTTGGTCTCAAAAGTTTCCTTTTGAACCCCAGAGGCATTCCTACCAGGTTCTTCAGGCAAGGGTGCATCCAAAACATACGACTTTTTCTCTTGTTTAAGAACTATTCTTAAGTTTCGAGACCAGCCTATGAAGTTGGTGCCATTCAATTGGTCCTTTTCCAGGATTGATCGCAATGAAAAGTTGTTGTTTGAAGAAGCCATTTTCAATCTACAACAAAACTTAGCAAGATTAAATGAGGTCTTATTTATAATCCCACAAATCGAATTAATATCCCTTTAAATAATTCGCATTAGTGATTTAATGTGGGCCAAGATCCACTTTTCACAACAACTTATTAGTCAAGCTGAGCTTGTACACCTAACAAGTTAAGTTACATAAGTAGGAAAACTCCAATCATGTCTCGTACATGACTCTTGGATCAAATGGGGTAACATCTTAAGATGTTATAACACAAACCCATTTATTAGTTGCCTAGGTTCGAGCATCCCTTTCCATGTTAAGTCTAACCTACATTCATAACCCATGCCTCAGAAAGATAATCAGGCGCATTTAGGACTCCTAGTCTACGTGATCGATGATCGATGCCTTGACATGTTTCGAATTAGGAAGGCAACTTTGTGACTTACTATTTTAGGGATTCATTTTATTACGGCTTACATGTCATATGCTTTGTCATCCATTCGTAGCATGCATATATATATAATTGCATATATATATATATATATAATTGCATAAAGTAAAGCGTGACAAACATAGGCCCAAAAACCTACAACTAAGATTCTATACTATTACATAAGAATCTTCGAGTTGGGCTTCTCCACTCCATTGGGCTTCGTCTGGATTTACAAAGTTTTCAAATAAATTCTATTCTAAGAAATAAATGAAAATTTTACAATAATACATAATGGCTCGCAGGCCATATTTAATTACAAAAACCCAGGGCCCATGAATGCACCATGCATATCCATTCATCACACCAAACAAGCAAATAAATATACATAACATTCATGGATCAAACAAAGTCCAATTTTAATTAATTTAGCCAAGCCCATTAATGAAAATTGTGTACTTGAACTTTTAAGCAAAAACCCCATAATGGGCCTAGCTGAAGCCCAATGGACTAAATCCTCTTTTTGAATAAGTTCTCTTAAAAGCCCAAAACACTAACTAGTTATATTTGTGCCATAAATCAACTCTAGTATAATTTCCAATTTTGCCATTTTTAATTTTATGTTATACAGCCCATAAACATTAAAAATAAATATATATATGTACCAACATGAATTAAAACATAAAATCATGAAGAACATATATCATACACGGCATTCATACTAAAACAAACAAACAACTAAACTAGTTGTTTAATGCTCATATAATGCCACAAAAATGCACAAACACTTAAAACAATTTTATGAGTCATTTAATAATTTAAATAAGGTCATAAATATTGAGTTAACTTTCTGTACCAATCTTATCTAAATGTGTTTTTACTATTTTAATCAAAACAAAACAAACAATGTTGATTAAACATGTAACAAACACAAACTAGTCATAGTTTTAAGTGATTTTAAAATTAATCAATTAAATTGTCATGGACCAGAATTAAAATAAATTTTAAAATATGTCCAGACCTGATATTTAATCTTTAAAAATCACTTACAAACATGCCAAAATCGTTTTTACATTTAATTTTGAAAACTAGTTGTTATACAAACACTTATCATGCCAACTAGCACCTAGTTTCAAGATTAACATGTACCATCAGGTCTTTACAATTAAATCCGACCATGAACAACTCTAAGAACATCTTAGGACAGTATATTAACATGTCATTTTAATTATAATACCTATATAATCAATTAAAATCATTTTTACACCAAAACAATGTAAAAAACTCAAAATAGAAAATTTCAGCATTGCATGTTTTTAAACGAACGATTTTTGATTAAATATTTAATGCATCTAAAGCACCAAAATAAGCATGTTTAGGCTCTAATACCACTGATGGAATATGACATGGTATGTACATGATAATCACGCAGCAGAAAAATAATAAAATCGATCATACATACCACGCAATCCATAAACAAGAATCGAAAACATGCAATTTTAGGGTTTTAAAAATTATAACTTTAGATGCACTTCAATATTTGATTTTGATGATGACAAGCAACTAAGAAGGATTTATTCACCTTAGATCTTCACCACCAATGCCAAAGGAATAGCCTCTATGCCACTCCTCTCTATATTCACACACACAATTGCAAGGAAGGCTTAAAATTGAGAGTGTTAGCTCTATGTGTAAATAATTGGCAATGGTAATGGATTGAAGCTATAAGATCTGATCTTGTACTTCCTTTTGGTTGCTATTTCTGCCCAAGAATACAAAAGAACAAGGAAGAATCCTTTCCCCTTGTGAAATTCGGCCAAGAGTGTGAGAGAGATCAAATTCACGCCTAGGGTTTTTTTTTTAGTTTTAGTTCATTTATATATCTCACTAATTTAGGTAAGTGTTAAATCCGAATTTTAATATCTTTTAGCTAGTAAATTCAGCCTGCATCACTTCCTAATTAAGTGACATACATTAACTCAAACTCCTTTAAATTTTAAATTCAAATTAATTTAAAATAAACATAAGACATTTAATCAAAATAAATCACTTAATTTAGGGATATGGTTGCCAAAATTCCTATTGAATTTATCCTTGGATTTTTGGTTACCTTATCTCCATTTAATTAATTTATTTTGATTTTCATGTCATTAGGATTTAATACTAAATTAACTTAATTAATCCAAGATAATTAATTAATTGAAATTAATCCTATTGGGCCGAATCTTTCTCTCTCATGGACTAAGGTCTAATAGCAATTTTAATACCCATTACATACATTAATTTGACTTTAATTAAAAGCCCAAATTAATGCCCAATCTTCTATTTAAATATTTTAAGCCCAATGCTTTGTGTGCGATACTATAGGTCTATTTAAAATTGGAAATGAATTAATTCAAAAGCTATATATATTCTCTAGCAAGATATTATAGCATTCCAAATTAAATGAAAATGCAAATGGCATTTAGTGACCTAATGCAATTTTACATAATCCCTTACCCTTAAATATCAAAATTAATATAAGGCATGGAACCAGTCATCCTTATATATACTAATTCCTTTCTTGATTTTCCAGTGACACTAAACTCTCAGATAAATAATGATTACTCATTATTTCATCTCGGTATGGCCATACACTTCTTAGTTCACTGATCAAGTGGCCGATGATATTTTTCTCTCTTATCGAGAGGGGTAATCCCTTCACTTCTCTCATGCTCTCTAACATTGATTAGTGCATACCCATACTTGTCACCCTGTTATGAGCACGTTAGGTATATGTCAAAGCACACAGTAATTCATAAAGAGTTTCATAGAGATTTTTAGGCCTAAGAACTCTGATGCAAAACTTTCACATGAGAAACACTTATGACTTATACCATGTAGTGTTCTCATAAACGGAGCGAATCTAGATACCATGTTCTAAACATGTATCTATGATCTCTGATTGACACTCTTGTCCTTATGATTCGTAAGACAGAACTCATCTTATCAGAGAGAGCATGCTAGTCTTAATTCATTTGTTATTCCTATAACAATGACTGACTAGGGATATTTAGAATGAAGTCTCATTTATTTCAAGGTCTTACAACTATATTCCTCACACATGATAACTTAAACTAAAACAACATTCTTGGATAGTTCTATCAATTGATATGCACAGGAATACAATAGATAAAACAAATGCCTCATTTATTAACTAAAGTGTTTTATAACAATGCATTGGGGCTAGGGCTTACACTAACAGTTGCCCAATAGCTCGATGGATTAATTAAGAACTTAAAATTCAAATTTTAATAAATTTATAACATTTGTTGCTTACTTATTACATTTCCTATTTTCATTTAGTATTGCCCCTAGGAATTTTCTAGTGGAATTGTACTAGGCTGGATAAGTGGGATTCAAAATTTGGACAGAGTTCTCAAAACCATTTAGTCCATTTACAAATTTGACACTAAACTCACAATGTAGAAATTGTGTCCAAGATAGCCTAGATTAGGGTTATCTGATGATAAGGAAACAATATATTTTTGATAAAGAACATGAATCTTGAAACTCCGATCTTGATCTCCACATTTTCATAAAAGTTTTTGTGGTTTTCCAACTTAATTTTTTAAGAGTTTTGAAAAGAATTTCAAAAATTTGAGTTTGGACCTCTAGCAAAGACAAATGAATGTCTGTCATGGAGGGACGATCGTCTATGGTTATCCTCGTTCTGTCCAGGTTAGATCAAGGGCATTTTTGTAAATTTTGGAGAATTATATGAAGGACAACCGTTTGTTAATAATGGATGTCTGTTTGTGGAGTTATTTCCATATTTCCCACGCTATTCCAGTTTTGAAATTCTAGATAAAGATTAGATTTTAAGATCTGATCTACGCCGAATTTTAAGGGGATTTAACTTTCTATTTTTGAGAGGAAGAGTTAAAGTTGATCTCTAACTCTTCTCCAAACATATTTAAAGAAAAAAAATTAGGGTTTTAAGGGGGATTCTCACACTTGAAAAAAGAGCAGACTTTTGATAGAGAGAAAGCTAATTCTCTGCTCTCGAAAGCCAAGACTTTGTGCAATCATTCACACTAAAACACACTCATATTTTCATTGAATGTGGGAATCAAAGTTTGAGTTGTAGATCATTGTTCTTCAGAGTTATAAAGTTATGAATTCTTAATGGTAATATTTTAGGCCTCGAGTTACTTTTCTCTCTCTAGATTTGTAACATAATTATATAGTTAATTATGTGTAATTTCTATTTATAATGCTTTAATTTGTATTTCTTTTATGCTATTTAATTTCTTCTGAATTTTTATGAATGCCATAATAATATGGTATTGTTTAACATGTAGAATTGCATGCTAGGTTTTTTGTGTGTGTTATCCATTAATGTGTTTGAAATAGATTAATTTATCTTCTGTACTTGCATGTTTGTTTGTGTTAGAATGATTTAAATTGTATCTTATTGATGTGTATGTAGATTTGGCATGTTTTAGGGTTTTAAATTGCATATTTAGGGTTTAATACTTATTTTCCTTGTTTTGAGTTGAAAACCTATTTCTGCCTGTGTTTTCGAGTGATAAATGGGAAGAAGTCATCACAGATGGTCATCTATCAGTGTGACAGATAGGACGTTACGATATCTTCTCCTCATCTTATCTCTCTCTTTTACCTGAGCATCTATCTCTTACCTTGGGGCGTCTATAACACCTATTTGCTCACTTTTGGCATGTTTTATTGTTATTTTTTGTTAATTTAGTTCATTTTAAATGTTTTGAATTATTTTTAATTTTATTCTAGCTTCTGTTCCTGTAGATTTTCATTAATTGATTTATAATGTGTTTTATATTAATTAATGTGTTTTTATATATTTCTTTGAGCTATTATTTTTATGCATTTGTTGTAGTTTTTTAGGTGAATTATTCTACCGTGGAGGTTCAAACCTTAGATGGTTATTTTTCTACTCATTTTACTTTTATTACATATAGATTATATTTTATTTTATTTTGCATTATTATGCTTTATTTATTGTTTTGTTTCATTCATTTAATTTTTGTACTTTATCTTTTTTTTTGGATTAATTTCACTTTTAGGGATGTAATAATTTAGTAAAAAAGGAATTATAGCACATCAACTCATTAAAAGTCACTCAAATATTTTATACATAATTAAATTGGCCTTTTTTTTAAATAAAATGGACCAATATCCACTGTTTTATCTTAAAATCACATAATAAAAGAAGATTCTTATTTTCATCAAAATTTGAATCACTTATCCCATGTTTTTTTTTTAAATTAATAAAAACTCTTCATCTTCCTTTTTTATAAATATATGTATGAGGGAATCAATGTTCCTAAAATTAATGAATAACCCATTTTATGTATGATATTTTATCTTTCCTTTTGTTTGGACGATTTGCCTCTATAATAGTTTAAGTAGTGGATTTGTTTTGCTCTATTTACTAGTTTTATTTATTTGATTGATGTGTTTATTTATTTTCTTCACAATGCATTGTGTGAGAATGGAGGTAGTGGATTAATAAATAAAAACCTAATTATAAACAACACTTAACCGAGATGCCAAGTAAGAGTGATGTCCCAAACACTGATCTCTATTTGGCCATCAAAAGGTTGAGATTTATTTTCCAAAATTATGTTAGGTGGCAACTTCATGATACCTATATCTTTGAGCCCACATTAGATGCCTTCATAGGTTGACCATCAATAATAATTTTGGCCTAATCCCTTTTTATAATGAGTCTCATCCGATCTTGGACCCTAAAAGTGGGCCTCCGAGAATAAAATTGGAAATTAGTGGGCTTCAAAATGCATCACACATAATATAACAAGATCAAGATTTTGGAACCATTCGGTCCATTAATATATTTTATTTCTAGAAAAAATAAACATACATTGTGACTCAAATTGATTATTTTAGAAGAAAAAGGAGCAGCGGGGTAGACTATTGTAGTAGCTTAAAAAAAGGGATTCGAATTAACATTGAAAATGAAATCAAGCAGTTTGCGTTTTTAAATTTTCAAAGGAAAAATCCATTTATCGGGACTGAGCTCTCAGAGCCATTCATGTCCCTAATATAGGTCAAATATCATACATTAGAACTGAGTTCTCAAAGCCATTCAATCCGGTAAGCCTATTATGACACAGTATTGCTAGACCTCTAATTGGCATGCCAACCTTATCCTATATCTTCAATTCCTAACTAGTTTTACTAAGGGCAAAGATAATTAAATTTTAAATACTAATTAAGCATATAACTTTATTTATACACATCATGCATGAAAAAAATCATTTATTTATTTGTTTCAAATATCACACATATTTGAACATATTTGCATCAATTATTGTTTAGCAGTTTCCAAACCCTTTAATACAAATGAGTAAATTACTATTTTCATCTTTTATGTTGGACTTATTAAATTAGCTTTAGGACTCATTATTAACCGAAATCAATTTTATTACCATTTTAACTTACATAAGTTGAAATCAAGGCAATTAAGAAAATCAAAGTATTAAGTCAATCTCTCAACATGCTCAAGAATTCATCAAACTAATATAATATGCAATGTAAAATAATTGGTCGACAAATTACATATGTATATATATAATTAATTAGCATATGCATTATAATTTCCTTTTTCATTTAATAATTTTATAATCCATTTTGTGCTTCATGTATTAAAGTTTTCATATTAATCGACCCCTTTTCTTTCAATTAGTTTATTTATAAGCAATTATTAAAATTCCAATGCCTATTTATAATTCAACCCATAGCCTTTGTTCAATTATCACATTATTTCCCTCATTTTTTATGAATCTTTACCATATATTCTAAAGTATTCTTTTCAAAGATCAAAATCATCTTAGATTGTAATCATTCATATAGCTACTTATTGGGTAATTCCTACCTCATTTTAAAATGTTTACCGTATAAAATACATACTCTGTATCGATATTCCTATTTGATAACACATAATATTAATTTACAAACTTACTTTTTCCTAGTCAATTTGTCAAAACAACATAAATAAATTTTATATACACAACTTATCTCAGGCTAACGGCCCTTATAACGGAATTTATGTCTTTAATTTTTCATTCTACTATTCCAATCTTAAAGCAAGAAATCCAAGAGGTCATATTCACAAACTAAAACTAAATCATATTAAATTTATCACTTTACTTCTGTTCAAACCACATTAAAACTTTGCACCAATCTCATTTCACTAGCCTCTTAACTCTTTTATGCAGCTCTAATCAATATCAACTTACTTCCTATCTAGCTTAATTTATTTTAAAAAAATAAACACATAATATTACTATAGGTTTTCTTAATTTAAGCATCTTACTTAAAGAAATAAACACACTAACAGTATTTTAAATTTCTTAACTAATGATTTTAACTAAGAAATTAATGAGAAACAAATTTAATAGCTCACATACTAAGTTGAATTCAAAATTAATAATTTTTTAGCTTATAACTGTCAGGATCAAACCGTTGGCATCGGTCACCAGTCACCAGAGCTTCACCAAAGATGCATTGCCACTACTGATGCAAAGCTCATAAAACCAAGGAGCTGTTGTTGGTGGTCGCATGCTCATGGCCGAAATCAAAGCTAGAATATTTCAGTATTCCCATTTTGATCGCTCTATTGCTAGAAAGTGAGGATGATCGATGAATATAGGAAGGAGTGCTTGACCACGAGGAATCTAGCGGTGGTGTTTGTGTCACCATCTGACACCAGCGCTGATCGAAAAGACGTGGAGAAGATTTTGGTAAGAGAGAGAGAAAACTTGAGTAGAGAAGGAAAAGCAGAGTAAGGAAAAATAATTGGTGGGATTTTTGGCAGTAAGGAAATTGCTGGCCATATAGGGTCACTATTAAAGGTGGTCAAGCTAGCATCGTCATCGGGTTCGGTCAACTCGACAGAAGCCGCCCCTTTTTCTCCCCCTTTTCTCAATTCATCTTTCCCTTATTTATTTTTATAATCCCAGTTAACCCTTATTCTATAATCTGGTTTCCATTATACATTTCCATTGTTTAATTATTTCTTCCTTTAATTACTATTTAATTAAGAAAAAAATGAATCCCTTAATCTCTTTAATAAATTTCATTTCAGTCAATTATTTTCTAGAGAATGACTACAAAATTCCATATAAATTTACTTCATTTAAATTTTGGATACTCATACTGTCTTAGATGACATTATTTGTTGTCTATAAGTTATTATTCACAAATTTTGATTTTTGGGTTGTTATAATACCTCATCGAACTAGCTAAATGAATTACGCACAAGACCCCGATATCCACCTTAATTCAAGACCCAATGTCCATAGCAAGTAGGGCTTGATATACATGACCCAAATATCCATCTCAATTTAAGACCTCGATGTCCAACCCAAGCAAAACCCCAATGTCCACCCTAAGTAGGATGCCAATGTCCAGGACCTAGATGTCCACCTCAATTCAAGACACTAATGTCCACCTCAAATCGACATCATTATGTCCACCTTAAAAGCTTTTTAAAAGCACCAAGTCCCCTTAAGGGGCATCAAAATTCAAAATTCAATAACCAGAGTCAAGACATGCTGACAAGCTAGCGTCGACCACTCCATTCACCACCAATTCATAAGACCTCTTAAGGGACAAACAAAAACTGCATGATTGACCACTATCGATAAGTTATTAACCAGTACTTCATTTACCACCATTTTAAAAGTCCTCTCAAAGGACAAACGAAAATTGCATGATCAACCACTATTGATAAGCTAGCATCGATCACTTCATCCACCATTGATTTATAAGACCTCTTATTGGGAAAACATAGATTACATGATCTGAATATGGCCTAGAAGCTAGTTTTTATGATTGGATCACTCCATCCATCACTTCTGTCAGGTCAAGATGAAGTTTCCAAAGGGAATTAGTAATCATGCAAAAGCTGGAAATAATCTATAAAATGAAGACACCTCGATTATCTTCATATGGACCAATACAGCCTTATGACTGTCAACCAGAATAACACTTCTTCCACAGCAGGGAGCAAGCGGTCATGTAATTGACTTTAGTTCTAAACATCCCTAAAACACAAAAATTTGTAAAGTCCTTTTATGGGCACCAAATATCAGTCCATCATTAATTCATAAAATCTCTTAATAGGAAAACACAGATTGCACGATCAACCACTACCAATAAACTGGAACTGATCACTCCATCCATTACCGATTCATAAGACTTCTTAAGGGGAAATGGAAATTGCACGATTTAACAACAATCTACAAGCTGGCCTCCAAAATCAAATCTCTCCATTCACCACTTTCACTAAAGCTTTCACAAGAAACAACCAAGAGATCGCCTCCTTACATGAGTGTCTCTACCTCTCACTCTGAAATTTGGCTTACCTAGGTCTTTAGTGTGCTAGCCTCCCCAAAGTTGGGGAAAAGTATAGATATTTGGTCCTAAGGTGGCTTTTGTAGAGTTATCTAATAAAGAAAAGATTTCTCTTAGGGTCTTTCTATGTCTTAGGGTCCTTTCTTAGAAAAAAATGTCAAATTCAAAGTCAAAGTTCAACTCTAGTCCATGAATCACTCAAGTCCAGGACATAACTCAATCGAGTCCAGGCCATGATTGAGCCTTTGATTATAAAAAACTCTATTTCTTTTAAAAAAATTAGATTTTTTCCTTTCCAAAACATCTTAAGTTTTCTTTTAAAGTTCTTAAACTTTCTCTTCTCCTTTTTTTCTTCCTTTTTTCTCAATTTTACTCTCTAACATTTAGTTTTTAAAAATATCTTTCATATAACCTTATAAAGGAGAGTTTCAAGAACACTAGAGTACCTTTGTCAGTTCAAAAAATTCATTGAAGGTAATGTTATAAAGCTTATTTTCCTCTTTTTTTAGTTTTTAGCTCATTAAATTTGTACATTCATTCTTGAGTGCAGTAAACTTAACCTTAATTTTAGTTATAGTACTTTTATTATTTTTGTTTAAATTTAAGTTGTGTAACCCTTTTAAAGGGTATTTCTTGTATGGTAGGATATTATAGTTTTCCTGCATTAAAACTTCATTTTTATTGCTTTTGATATGTCTTTTTAGCAGATCTAGCTTAAAATATGTTTTTTAAGTGTTTATTTATTTTATTTTTCATTTGGGTTGTAAATCCATTGTTTGGCAAGGATTTGAGTTGAAATTGAGTTAACTCGGCATGAGTCATACTTGTGACTTATTGAGTCACGAATTAAAATTAAATTTTTATATATATATATATATATATATATATATATATATATATTGTGTTATATATTATATATATTACATCATATATACTTATTTATTTTATATTATTTATATTATATATTATATGGTGTATATTATTTATATCTTATCATATATATATATATATATATATATATATATATATATATATATATATATATATATATATATATATATATATATATATATATATATATATATATATATATATATATATATATATATAGTGTGTGTGTGTGTATTATATATGCCATTTATTATGTCATTTATATTATTTAATGTTACCTGTTTACATTTATTATACTATGTTTATATTTACCATATATTATTTATATTACCTATACTATATATTATGTTATATACTTATATATTGTGTTATATACTTATGTATATTATGCTATATATTATGAATGGAACTTATATTTTATATTATTGCATATGTTGAGAAGGGTATGTTTGTTATTGATTTAAATAAAAAAAAAGCACAATATAAATATCAAGAGAATAAAGCAAGATAATCTAAATGCTTCCTACTTATGGCATTGTCGTTTAAGCCATATAAATGAGAAATATATGACTAAGTTACACAATTATAGTGATTTAAGATCATTTGATTATGAATCATTTGATAGATGTGAATCTTGCTTATTAGGTAAAATGACCAAAGTACTCTTTACTAGCAAAAAAGTACAAGCTAATGAGACATTGTATGTGGTCCATTGACTACCCATGATAGAGGAAGTTAATCCTACTTAATAACCTTCGTAGATGATTACTTCATATACTGATACATTTATTTTGTGAGGCATAAATTTGAAGCTTTTAAAAAGTTCAAAAATGAAGTAGAGAAATAACTTGGAAAGAGTATTAAGACATTAAGATCAGATTAGGGTAGAGAATACTTAAGCCAAAAATTCCAAGATTATCTAAGGGATAATGTGATTTTATCTCAATGGACTCTACCATATACACCATAGCATAATGGTGTACTTGAAAGGAGAAATGGAACACTATTGGATATGGGTTAATCTAAGATGTGCTTGGTAGACTTGCCTAAGTCTTTCTAGGATTTTACACTAAAAACTATTGTTTACGCATTAAACAAAGTTCTAAGTAAATTGGTTGATGTTCCTTCATATGAAATATGGAATAACAAGAAACTCACACTTTCACATATGAAGGTATGAGAATGTCCTGTTAGAAAAATTTTAATTCGAATAAGTGTTTATTTGTGGGATATTTAAAAGAATCAATTAGATATTAATTTTATCATCCCTTAGAACAAAAGGTGTTTGCTTCAAGGCATGTTGTTTTCTTTTTCTTTAATTCCTTTTAAGAGAGGACAATGGAGTAGAGTTAAACTTAGTAAAGTTCAAGATCCACAAATTGAAGCAGATCAACTAATTGAACTAGAGACCGAAACTCATAATAATGAGATGACAATTGAACCTGTTTATACTCAAATTCCTAGAAGATTACTATGTTGTATTATATTCTAGTGAGATATATATTTCTCGTTGACATAGATAAAATATGACTTTAGAGAGGACAATACATCTACAAGCTATGAAGAAGTTTTGAATAATTCAGAACATGAGTCATGGCTTAAAGTTGCGCAATCCAAAATGGACTCCATATATGAGAACAAAGTATGAACTTTGACTCAACCACTTTAAAGGATAAAACCCATATAGTGCAAATGGGTATTCAAGAAGATGATTGGTATGGAGGGTATCATAGTCAACTATAAAGCTCGATTCGTAGCTAAAGGATATTGTCAAAGAAAAGGAATGGACTTTAATGAAACCTTTTCTCTAGTAGCGATGCTTAAATCCGTTAAAATACTTTTGGACATTGCCACTCATTATGACTATGAGATTTGGCAAATGGATATGAAGACAACTTTCATAAATGAAAATCTGACTAAGGATGTGTATATGACATAGCTTGAAGGATTCACATCTGGAGATGGTGAAAAGGTATGCAAACTTTAAATATCTATCTATGGATTAAAGTAAGTATTTAGGAGATAGAACATCCAATTCAATGGAACAATCAAAGAATTTAGTTTGTCACAAAATGAGGATGAAGCTTGTGTGTATAAAAAAGTAAGTGGGAGTACATTAGTTTTCCTTGTTCTATATGTAGATGAGTTATTGATCATAGGAAATGGCTTTTTTGTCCTTCAGTCTATTAAAATATAGCTATCCAAGCAATTCTCCATGGGAAAGACCTAGCAACCTGTTGAGAAGTATCCTATATTATAGATATTAAGATCTATAAGGATAGATCCAATACATTGTTAGGTCTTTCTCAATCAACATACATAGAAAAGGTATTGAAAAAGTTTGATATGGAACTCTTTAAGAAAAGGGTTTATATCTATATTACATGGAAAAAAATCTTTTAAAGTTTATTTGTTCAAGACACAAAAGAATAGAGAGCATGAATAGAATACCATATGTATCTACAATTGGTTCTATCATGTATGCTATGTTATGTATACATTCAGATGTGGTATTTGCTTTGAGTGCCACAAGCAAATTCCAGTCAAACTATGGAGAGGAACATTAGAGTACAGTCAAGAATATCCTTGAGTACTTAAGAAGAATTGAGGATATATTTTTAGTATATGGAGAAAGTGATATATATTCTTAGTATATAGAGAAGGTGATTTACATGTAAGTGAGTATATTGATGCTAGCTTTTAGTCAGACAAGGATGACTGTAAATCATAATTTGGTTTTGTGTTCATGGTGGTAGAAAAAGCAATCAGTTGAAAAAGTTTTTTTTTTTTTAATTTGGTGCATAAATAAGAGTAGGGTTTCAATTCGTCTCTGATATCGACCCATAATATTTTTTTTATTATTATTTTGAGTAGCAACTCCATAAATAAAACCCAACTTGTGGTGTCCATCATTAACCAGTTCAGCTTATTAGAAATAAGATGGAACTTTCTAAAATAGCATCATTGAGTAAGAGTTAATATGGTTGAGTTATTGAATGTTCTAAAGTAAGATAGATTAGATATTATAGCTAAGCGAATGATGATGGCATTGCAGCATTGATTCTCCTTCATTTTTGCTTTTTAGCAATTAAATTAAAATATTTTTTGTGGTGCATATACCCAATGCCCAATTATATTTCTCTATCTTGCTTTTAAGTTCATAAATTAATCACCTATAAGAATTGAGATTCTTGTCATGTTTTAGAAAATAAACTTGATTTTATAATAGTAATTTTTCTAGAAAACAAAAAAGCAAAGATAAATACAACTAAAATAACCTACGTCGGCAACAATTGTTGCCTAAAGAAAGTTGGTAATTTGTGGCGTTAGCTTGGTATGCTAATGCATTACAGATTTGGGTTGTGAGAAATTTTTGTAGTATACACGTAACAAGAAAAACAATTGTGAGATAAATTGTGTCAGCTTTGTAAGAATAATTAAAGAATTCCAAGAATTTTGGATATATTAGCAAGTTTTGGTACTTTACACGCACAAATTGCAAAAATATAATAAGTAAAACTAAGATATTGTAATTGGCTTAGCTCAGCCATAGTGTGGCTTATTCAGTTTACGTAGGGTTACATTTTGTGGATATTATATGTGCTCTAAAATTGTTATACTGATCACTAATTTTCATTTTTTTTCTTATCATCCAAATTTTTTATATTACTTGTTTTTAACTGCTTAATTCAATACAGATTGTTGACTTCAATTTGTCTGTTGTCTTCACATTCAGGTAGATGCACAAGGCATTTAAACTGTTTAATTCAATAAAGATTGGTTGATGAACAAGCTATCAAAAAAACTAAACCAAAGGAAGAACCTTTACCTAGTGTTACCACAAGTGGAAAACCACCCAATTTCCTAATACAAATATTAGAGTAGCGTTTGTTAAATTGATTTAGATAAGAAGTTTTAAGATAAAACTAAAATACTTTCAGGATCAAGATATGGAATAGTCAAGATAAAATTGAAAAATATTCCGAATTATTTTTTCAATTGTTTGTTAAAATTTTTGGAATGAATTAAAGATATATATATTTTTTTAATTTTTTCGTTGTTTTTTATCGATAAATTACAAAAATGCATATCTTGTTCCTATATCAAAATATGCATATCTTGATTTTTTAATATATAGGTAGCTAAACTTTTTTTAGGACTATTTTTTTTAACAAACGCTTGGAAAGTTTGAAAAAATTGGAATAATTTTATTTTATTTTTCTATTCCAACCTTTTCAAGGTTAACAAATGCTACCTAGAATAATAAGAGTCGGTGATAGTGCAATTCACTACAAAAAAAAAAACTGTAAATTTGCAAATAAAATTAGTGACGGCTTAATTTTCGTTGCAAATTTGCGCATTTTGGTGATTGTTTTCAATTACGTCGTGGGAAGGTTATTTTTCATTTTTTGCAATGAAATAACAATGAAAATAAATAAACAGTCGCTAATTATTAGCGGAAAATATCAACGCCATGTTTTGCGATGGAATTAGCGACAACAGTACATTCACTAATTTTTTTTAATTTTTTTCATAAAATTAGTTTCAGAAAATGTAGTGACGAAAGTGTTAGTCGCTATTTTTGGAGTAAAAATATAGCGTTACTTTTTGTGACAGTTTAATGACGAAATTGGTCTATAACTAATAGTATTAGATTTCAGTAAAGAAGATTAGCGACGAATGTAGTCGCTAATGCGTTGCAAATAAAATAAAAAAAAATAGTTTTTTTATTTCAATCACGTGACTTATGTACGATTTCAAGTAATTTTAATATAGACCATATAAACTGGATATTCTATTTTGGAATATAAATTTGTAAATTATATTATGATTTGATGCTAATTTGTTATCAATTATCCCAAAATTTAAAGTTATTTATTTAGAAAATTTATATTTTTAATAATAATAATAATAATAAATTATTTGTTACAATTATTATAATTACATTATGAAGATTAATAAAATAAATATTTTTAAAATAGTAATATAAAATTTATTATCTCATTTAAAATAATTATGAAAAATTTTGTAATTTATTTTTATTTTGTAAAATTTCGATCAAATATTAAATTATTAAAAATTCTAATTATATATATTTATCAAACAATTCTTGAATATAAAGACAAAATAAAGAAAATTGGAGGGAACATTATAATTTTTTAATTTTATTTTTTCACTTGCAGTCGTATTAATTATATTATAATTATATTTTTTAAGTATAATCTTATTATACCATATATTTAACTAAATATAATTTACTTCTAAAACTAGTGAAATTGACCTTTTTCTTCATATATCTTAATTAATTATGTATTCATTATGTGTAATCACATAATTATCTATAATCAAATGAAAATTAGCATTCCAATGAATAGAACTGGTTGTTCAATAAATTTCAACTTATTCTAGAAAATAAATAAATATAAACTTATCATAATAAATATAAATCTACGTCCATTTATATGCGTTGGTTATTTGGATATTTACTTTTGTTTTTATTGCAAAAGGGTGAGCATTCAATTTGAAAATTGTCAATTAAACTTTTGATGCATAATCAAATTGATTTCTCGATTTTGTTTGTTTTGGACTTATATAATAATAATAATAATAATAATAATAATAATAATAATATATCCATTTTTAACCATTTCAAGATAATAACATCCAATTTATAATAAATTCAAACATTACTAAATGTTTCATTATTAATGACAAATTGCAACTAATATAGTTGAGATATCTCAAATATGAGTCTACATTCTCTCTTTCCATATATATATATACCCACTTTTCTAAATAATATATGTTGACAAATTAAATTTTAGAACATTATATTAATTATAATAAAGTAAATTATATGTAACTACAATTAAAAACTAATTAATTAATTAATTAATTAATTATATACAAGTATATAATTTTATAATTATAATAATATGTATATATTATATCTATGGATACAAAATAAAAAAAATTTTAGGTAAATATATTTACGAAATTATTTCTTATTTAATTGATATTATTTAAATAAAAGTAGGGACATTTTTATCTTTTGGAAACCCTAATTACCCCTCTCTGCCTCATACTTCTTTTCTTTTCTAAGTTAGAGCTGCCATATCTCTGCCTCCTCCATTCTCCATTTCCCTCATCTTAGAAAGTGAAGCTTCTTCTTCTTCCTTCGGCGAGTCGCAATGGTAAACGGCAACACGACCTGCATCGGTCAACTTACGGCGCTGATGCGAGTCCGAGGTACCCTTCTCCATTCGTCACTTGCCGGCAAATGGGAGATCAGGGTTGAGGTACCCTTTTCGATTCACTGAAGGTTCGTGCCCTATGCCCTCTATTTCCTTTAATTTCTTATTTTTTATGATATTATTTCTGATTTATGGGTGGATCTAGATTCATGTAAATCTTTTATTTATTTATTTATTTATTTAGGTTACAGACCTCTAATAATCTGTAGTATTGGCGGTTCGAATTTCTTGAACTGCTGATTTGATGCTAACCAGGTCCCTTCTCCTCTCCCTCCCTCTCTCTGTACTAATCTATCTTTTCTGTGCTTGTTATTTGGGCACGGGTTTGCGATTTGGCTTCATTTTACATTTGTTTATGCATATGGTTTTTGGTAAAATCTTGGGATCTAAATTTTTCACTTTACTGGCGTTGCATTTGGGATTGTTAGCTAGTAGATATTTCGAGGTCATTCGCCTGTATTGTTGCTTTGCTTGAGATACCTGGGATTTCGTTATCTTACTTTGGGACTGGAGCTTTCAGTTAAGCACGGAGAGTTTAAATAAACAAATTTGCATATAAAGTATGATGCATATGATAATTTTGCTTAATTGGGCTTGGTTTGCATCTCTTATTGAAAGGTTTTGAAGTGACTCTAATTTTTATTTCTTTAGTGATGTGATCTCAAATCTAATTTCCAGCTTAAGCGTCAACCTTCTGCTGCCACTAAGGTTTTATCCCAGCACCTAATTGTCGATTTACATGGTATCGTTTCTATCACGATAAGCGTCACTCTCATCTTTCAACAACTAGCCATGAGAAGCTTCTTAAAGGATTTAAAATGCCAAGGCTTTTGCTTGAAATATGTCTTGGTATTATTTAAATTTGTATTATCGAATTATAATAGGTTTTGAAAAATATTTTGGAGGATTGTGAGACAAAGTGGCAGTAGTAGGAGTAAGAATGTAGGATTTGAGTTTTGAAAGAAATAATGATGTGGTTGATTAGAATAGAGATGTCGATGGCCTTAGTTGTTATTGGATTGGATATTAGCTGGAAAACAGAGAGAGATTCTTGAATGATTTTTGGCTTTAATTAGATATAATCTTTTGTTTTTGTCCTATAATTAAGTATAATGATTATGTATTTTTCGCCTGGGCTGAGTTTTTCGCTTTCTCAGGGCTGTGTAACATATCATTTGTGCTGCACCCTGAGTTTTTGCTCTATTTTTGTGTTCCGGGTTGTTCTATTTTCATGTAATCCTTCTTACTTAATTTTATTCATTGGCTTGTCAAAAAAAAAAAAGTATAATGATTGTGCTTTTCCTTTAAAAAAAATAAGAAAAATCACATTTTAGGATACTGATTTCTGCACTTACATAAATCGATATTGGTAAGAATTAAAATACATTTTTTATTAATATCATATTAGGTCAATGATGTGAAATCAGACTTAAAATGATATTAAAAAGGAAGCATCTAATAAAAAAGAAGAAAGAAAGAATTCGGCGCATGTGGAAACTGAAAGCAATCTTAGTTAGATAAAGAAAAAAAGGCATGAAAGGAACGTGGTGCACATGTTGTGGGGGATCTTTGTCAAACTTATTAACTTTCTATGCAGGCAGTGAAACAAGGACTATAAATCACCATTCCAAGAGATATGCTTCTCTGAAAATAATGTATTTTGGTCAAAGGTGATTCTTAATCAGTCTTCTCGCCATTTTAAATTTGTTTATAATATGTCTTTTTAGTTTTGAAGGAGGTTGGTATCCTGATGTTGCTTTTTTTATTAATAACATGCACCGATTTGTATGTATACTCTTACTAGATGCTTGCTTTTTGTGATTTATACAACAATATGGAATTTTTAGTTGATTTTAATATAGACGTGGATGAGGCTGTGAGTGTGAATGTGGATATGGATGTTTCAGGAAGTGTACTTTCTCTCACAAAGGTGTTCAATCCAGAAATCTCAGACCCACTTTAAATTCTTTAAACCAGGTATTATCTTATTTATACTGTTGATGTCCTTGAATTTATGTTACTTTGTCACCTATAATCTGTTACTTATAGTAAGTTCATTAAATTGAGTACATATCTGGTCCTAGAGTATAAAAATGATGCTCGGCAAACCTTTACTGTGGATTTTAACATTTTCTATTTATGAGATTTTTTTAAGAGCGGTGAGTAGAATACATGTTGCACTAAGTATAATGAGACTACGAATATATTATGCTGATTCCATTCTGGCTAGTGCGTTTTATTTTTTGAAAATACTGTATTATTTGGGTTATCAGTATATATTGTTTATAAATATACAATATTAATTAATATATTAATAAGAAATTGAGTAATTGAGGATTAAATTTAAAAGATCCCCACTTGCTTAAACAAATCCTTGGCATCTACTGTGCCCACTTGGCAGTTAAGACTTAGTTATTGGGCTTGTGATCACAAACCTAATTAACTTATATTAATTTGTTATCTTCTTTTAATTTGGTCCCAATTGTGAGTTAATGACAAAAGACAGCTATTTGGAGACCAAATGGACATTATTATTTTAATGTGTACAACGATAGTGACACTTTCAGTTTAGTACACTTGATAAAAATTTAATATTCTAGCCTCCGACCTATATAACAACACAGCTATTCCATTATCGTATATGCTTTTAATAGTAAATTACGCTTTTCATGATTTATTTATATCAATTTTCACTCTTTAAAATAAGTTCAAACCTTTAAAAATGAAAATATTCTAATTGCGATAAAAGTACTCTACATAATCATGATTTTTTTTTCTCTTGGTTAACATTTTCAATCTGTTACAAGTGCAATCATTGAATATTTCGGTATTGAAACCAGATGGGTCTTCGAATTAAAATCTATTTGATCCAATTTTGTTTTTTTTAAAGTGAAAATTGTCCAATTGAATTATGAATAGTTTACTTGACTATATAATGGAATCTATTTAGACAAAGTAGAGCCTACGACATTCAAGTCAAAAAACATATATGTTTTCTAGGTGATGGATATGCTGGATACGCTGAATCACACTCATCTCTTTAGTCTGTTATTAATTTAGTCATCGATTCTTATGATGGATATGCTGCATGAAACTCATCTCTTCTTATAAGTCTGTCTCTCCAAGTAGAGCATAATAACCTGTATTTCTTTAATTGTGTGCGTCTTATAGCAAAAGACATACTTTGCTTGTGTGATATTCATACTTATAGCAGGTATACTCATGTTTTGGTTAATATAGTACCAGCTTTGATTTTCTTAGAATATATAGTTACATCCTGATATATGAAGCTGAAGTGTTATTGTGCCCATAAGTTAATTTCAAACGTCTAATTAAATCACAATTGCTTCTGGCGTTGGTATCTAGATTGACTTTGAATTGCAGTTTGGTTACATTGTGTTAACAACTTCTGCTGGTATTATGGACCATGAAGAGGCTAGAAGAAAGAATGTTGGTGGCAAAGTGCTTGGTTTCTTTTACTAGGCCAATCTGCTCTTGGTATTTTCTTCTTTTCTTTATTCTACTTTGAGGGAATTTTGTTGAACTTTTATCCTTCACTTCTTTTAGAATTTAGAATTTCAGTTGACTTAGTTTTTTTCCTTTTTTTTAATTACTTTTTAACAACTATACAATTTAATGTATAATTTAATGTACTTTTATGTATAGTATTTTTTAAAGTAATATTTTGGAGAATTGTTATTTAAATAAATTAAATTTTGACCGTTGCAATAATAATAATAAAAACAATAAAAGTGTATTGGAAATAATAATAATATTATTACTATTATTATAAATAAATTGTGACAGTATTTGCACTATTAGCGACAGTATTTGCGTTGCTAATTTCCATTTTTATTAGCAATTTATAAATTTTTTTTGCGATGAGATTTCATGATGAAAACTTTTGTCACTAATAATTAATATTATATTTGTGGCGACTAAATTTAAAATTAATTTAGTGATGGTTATATTTCTTTTTGCGGCAATATTTTCTGTTGCAAATTTAACGACTGTTTTCTGTTTTTGTCGCAAATAATTTCGCAACCGCTAAAAAATGTTTGTGATGGATATGGTCATTTAGCAACGGAAGTGCCGTCGCAAATTGACAGTTTTTTTGAAGTGATTGGAAATTAAAGGCTTTTAATTTGGAATGTATGCAGCATCTTGTATTTGAAATAGCAAGGTCATTTTATGCATATGGATTGTCTTTTAATGTTGCTAGGAATTAATATTATGTTAGTGCATTTACATATGCTGTAAACACTAGCGTTTCTGGTTTTCTTCCCTCCGGTTATAATTTTTTAAGAACGACTCTGTTATAAAAACAAAGACCAAATATATAGAGGTTATTTTAGCTTATAAAGGACTTGGGGTTTCAGAAGGGAGTTTCTATAATCACTAATCGTTGGACAGATGTACAAAGAAGACCGTTAATCAATTTTATGGCTGCATGTGATGAAAATCTAGTATTTATTAATGCTATTAATGCTTCTAGACAGTATAAAAGATAAACATTATCTTGCTGACTTGATTGCAAACCCTTAATGAGTTTGGGCAAAGAAATGTAGTACAAATTATCTCTGGCCATGCTCCGCTGTGAAAGGCTGCTAGTATGCTTGTTGAATCAATGCATCCTCATTTTTTTTAAACTCCATATGTAGTCCACATTTTAAATCTAGCCTTAGAAAGAATTTGTGCTGCAAAGAATTTAGCAAGTAATGAGGTTGTCTATGAGTAATGCCATTATATTCTTTCATTAGAAATTGCATTTTTAATCATCTTACAAGATTTGTTATATATAATGAATTTGTGAAGTTGATGTTTATTAAAAGACAACTCAAATCTATGGTTATTAGCGAGCAGTGGTCTCTTTATAAAGAAGATGATGTTGACAAAGCTAGTTCTGTGAAAGAAACCATTCTCAAAGATGGTGGGATGAAGTTGATTACATTATTGAGCTCACAATGCCTATTTATGAAATGCGCTTATAAAATGTGGGAACGTATGATTCAACAAGTGAGAGTTGCCAATCTACAAGCATGAGGGAAAGCAATTTGATATGCAATCATCTTTTTATGAGGTTGTTCATTTCATCCTTCATTTTAAATGGACTAAAAGTTGCAATCAACTTCATTATTTGGCTCATGCATTAAATCCAAGGTAAGTATTATTCTAAATTATATTCTTTTTTATGATTAATTTGGGCTATGGTTTTTTAATCTTATACTTCCCAATTTATAGGTACAGTTGCAAGTAATGGTTAGAAGGGGCTCCAAACCGAATGCCCCCATATAAAGATGTGGACATTGTTAGTGAGAGGAAAATATGCTTAAGAAGATTCTTTCCAGCAGATGAGGATAGAGTTCTTGTGGTGTGGCAAAAAAATTTGTTAGGTTCTTGGGCAATAAGGATGTTTTTAGAGAATTTGATTGTTATCAACATAGATGACAATTGGAACCAGGGAATGGTGGATGCTGTATGGGGCTTCATCCCCTTTTTCTTCAAGCTATTGCATTAAAGTTACTTTGTCAACCATGCTCCTCATCTTATTGTGAAAGGAATCGCAGTACTTACTCCTCCATTCACTCCACGAAAAGAAACAAGATCAATCGAAAAATAGTCGAAGATTTGGTTTATGTTCATAATAATCTTAGCCTTTTATCAATGAAGATTGAAAAATATAATTTAGGTACAAGTAAAATGTGGGACATTAGTGGTGATGAATGGCAACCATTTGATGAAGGTGTTGGTATTCTTGAAATTGCATCTCTCTCTTGATGAACCTAACATGGAAACTATTCTTTTTTGTAGTGATGGTGAGGGAGATGAAGATATTGACGCTATTAATATGTCGAAGTAGTATCTTTAATTTAGTGACAAATTGTGCAGGAGGGTTAGTTCAACTAACTTGGTAATTAATTGTGCAGGTAGTATATATATATGTATAGTGGCTGTTTGTTACACCTGGTTTTATGCAAAGCTATAGATAGCTTACAATGATAATGACACATGTTTTGCTATAAATTGATAATCTGTTTAGCGTTATAATTTTCATTCTTATAATTGTAACTTCTATAGTTTTTTTTTTATATGATTATTAATAATATATAATTTTTAAATAATAAATTTTATATTGAATACATATATTTTTTTAAAAATTTACCGTATTTCATAGTCATATCGATTCTGGTATAGGTATGCATATCGGTACCTATTGCATTGCATAGACCATAGCTCGGGTAATTGGGCCATTTACAAGTTGTTTGGGACAGTTAAGTCTCAATTATTACATTTGCTATTTGGATCAGAATTCAAGTTAGACCTAGAGGGATTATGATGCGGCAATTCAAAATTGTCCGCTGTGGTCTTTCATAGAAAACATTCAGCAATGGCATCTTAACGTCACGTTTTAGTAGGAGTAAATATGAATTGATTAACTAGTTTATGAGTAAAAATATTAATCAATTTATTAATATTAATTTTTAAAATAATTAATTATTAATTATTTCGTTATATTCGATTAATTAATTTATTAGTTTCGATTTTTCGGTTTGGTTAATTAATATTTTTCGGTTAATTATTAAAATTTATAACATAAAATTATAAAAAAATAAGATAAAATTTAATTAAATTTTAAATGTACAAAATAATTTAAAATAAAAATTAAAAAATAAATATAATTTATTATTTAAAATTTATGTTCTATAAATTAATAGATAATATTATAAAACATATTTGATATTTTTTGAAAATTAATATGTTTGATTTTAAGTCAAATAAAAATTTGAATAATATTAAATATTATAATATAAATTTTAAAATATAATAAAATGTTATTAAGTAAAATATTAATACCAATATATAATAAAAAATAATATATATAAAAGTTAATCAGACACTACACATAAATATTAATATATAATTAAAAAAATAACATAATATAAATTTAGTATAAGGTATAAGATATATTTTATGAAAAAATATAAAAAAATAAGATATAAAAATAAAAATATAATTTAAATATATTTTAATGTATTATTTTATATAAATTTTGAAGAAAAATAGAAAAAAATTCAATATATATATATATATATATATATATATATATATATATATATATATATATATATGAATTAGTTAACCTGAAGTAACGGTTAACTGATAATTAAAAATTTAAACTGTAATAAAATATTAAAAATATAAAAATTATAAATAAATTTATTTTTTACGATTTGATTTCGAACCAGATTTATGGTTAACTATATATTTTTTTTTCTCACCCCTAATCATGAGTTTCTCCTATTCTAAGTAGCGTGGACCCCACCTAATCCTATTTTAAGTCATTTTAGCTCATTTATTCCTTAATTAACTTTCCTTTCAAACCTTTAAATTTTTGATAATTTTATATAATGACCAAAAGTATCGTGTTGCCCTTAATTTTGTGCTAAATTACTATTTTACCTTAAAGGATATTCCTCAAATTTTTGGTTTTTGGTATCTTCCAGAATTTTTTTTTTCTTTGAAAGCTTACTGTAGTTATTATCATCGGGTGATCAAAAATTAAAATGCAAAAATAAATTTCATAAATATATACGAGGAAACCAATATTCTCGAAAATAATTGAATATCCCGATTTATGCTTGTTTATTTCTTTCTATTTATAGAATATACAAAAATATTTATCTAACGCCATAAAATCAAATGAGATAACTATAGTTCAGGATTAGGACATGCCGGGACCAATGTCCCTAAATGCCCACGATTTATGTATGAATTTTATCATTATTTAATATGTGAATGTGTTTATTTATTCGCCCTATTCTTTACAATGCATGAGAAAAAGAGTCAATTTAACGAATCGTAAGATGGTCGTTTATGCTAGCTATCAACCAAGTGATGTAAGTAGAGGCGAGATCCGCACTATCTTTGGTTTCGGTATCACAAGGCACTAAGAAAAATCACTTTTTCAATATTCTATTGGGTGACAGATCCTAAATGTATGCCTTGTGGTGCTCAGCAAATGCCTCGTAGGTCTGTTGTTAGTAAATGGATAAAGTTATGTCGATGCGTTGTCTCATACCTTTTGGAGGTTCGAGTGCATTACGTATTGATGGAATCTCATTCATTGTAAAGCAACCGGCTTTCACGAGTTAAACAAGCCTCATTCAATCTTGAGCCCTTAAAGTGGGTTATCAAGAGTACATTGAATGTCTCTGGGGTTTGGAGTGCATTATAGTGGCAACTCCATTAGGGATTATTTAAGATCTTACTTTGAAACAAATTTGGTTAATGTGGTTTAAACTCTTGTCTATGATTTAGTTATGATTCTTTTCTAATTTAGGATGCATTAAAACATGTTACGGCCTTAGACTTAAGTTAGGCATCCCTTTTCAACCCCGATGTAATTTCGAAGCGTGACTCTACGTTCACTCAATGTAAGGGAATGCTAGAGAAGACCACTAGCCTAAGCCTTATAACTATTAGGTATATAAAATGGTGACCCGACCAGTTGTTATGCTCATAATGAGCTAGATCCATTGGCAGGGACCATGCTTGGGTAGCACTAAAGTCTTATTGCCAGACCTATGCCTTATGTAATGGTTTAGATACTTCCTTCAGGTAACATTTACCTTAATACTTTGTCTGCTATTTGGATACCTATATACTTTGTCAAATTTTGATAAACCAAGGTACGCACTGTCAAAGGCTATTATGCCCCGGTAGGCTTATTTTGAATTTGTCTATATGATTAAAGTATATGGAGATTAATGCCGCATCTGCCTATGCTTTAAATTAAGAGAGATCGTGCTGCCAAATTTTCACTGTGCACAACACATATTCATCGAGTTTCCTGCTAACCCATGAATTAATCCTACCTTGGAAAAAGACTGTACGATCGCTTGTATGGGATAGATAAGGTAGGAAGGTTTTATTTGGACTATGCATGTGTTGTGTAAATGATATGCACTTCGTTTATGCATTCGATGCATAATCATGCATCATGCTAACAAGTTTTTTTACAACCATTACAGAGTCATCCACATAGTTTGAAAATTTGACTTACCATGGGAAGATGAGTACCACCTGGATGAGTTTTAAGCCTTAGTTTCTTTGGAAATTCACTTAAGGAGAAGCCATATATGCTTTGATTGAGGTATATTGGCAAATGGAGATCCTTCTTGAGCTATGGGAAGATTGGAGCCTTGACTAAGGGGTTAGCAGTCACAATCACCATAGAGTTAGCAAGTTGGTTCAAGAGTCTAGACAGGCATCTGGTTAGAAGGTCCTTATGAAGCCAGTTTGAGTCATCATCAGAGTCAAATTTAGGGTTGGCAAAAATCTTTAAAATAGCAACTAAAAGAACAAATATGACAGATTCGGTGCATGGTAAGGCCGTTGATAGTTAAGAGCTGGACAAAAGATTTGATGAGTTTAAATGAAGGATGAGATCTATGATGAAGGACATTATGAGTTCTATGGCACAACTTACTGGTCAGTAACCTTTAACAGTTGTTGATGCTCACAGAGAGCCTAGAGCTGTGAGAGCTAGTCCTATCACTTCTTAAGATGGATCTTCCTTAGCGACTGAGTCAAGAAGGGGTGGATCATAAGTTCAGCTTATAAAGTAGAGAAAGGATAAGGGAATTATGCCTGAGGAGGATTTTATTTTGAAAGAGGAAGAATTAGATGTGGTACAGGCCCAGAGAGGAAAGCAACCCAGAATGGAGGATCTAGTCCTTAAAAATATGGAGGAAAAGATAAAAGCAATGGCTCGGGTTCTGTCATTAACGAAGGGAGTTAACCCAAAAGATAGAGACCTGAAAAGTGAGGATGTACTTCCTTAGCGATTTAAAATGCCCGATATGCCTAAATTTGATGGTACATCCAATCCATCCGGTTATATTAAGCAATACACCCTAGTCATGAAGGTCATTAATCTTACTAAAAGGTAGAAGGTTGAATACTTCAATCTTAGTCTTATTGGTCCTCCCATTAATTGGTATCGCAGCCTAGATAGGCGTACTAAGAAGGAATGGGATAAACTGAGAGCAGAGTTTTTGAGGCAGTACAACTGTAGAACAAAGATAGAAGTCACCCTAAAAGACCTCGAGTTGCTGCAATAGAAGCCGAATGAATCCTTTCATGAATATCTTATGAGATGGAGGAATCGGGTTATGAGGATGAAGCGAAAGCCTGATACCCCCGATTAAATTAGGATTTTCATTTGGAACACCAGCTCTTATTTGAAGAAAGGCCTGAAGATGAAAGGGTTGAAGGATTGTGAATCCCTAAAAGACATTGCTATTGAGGCTAAAGGTGAATATCTAGCCAAGAAACTAAGCTCTGCGGCTAGTGGTGGTTTTGGTGTTGGATGCGGGAGGTATGGAACTATCTCTAGAAAAACTAGTGGTACTACTGCTACTAAAAAGACAACTAAAGTGTTAGATGCTGAGGGTACTCAGTGGCAATACTCAAATCTAGGTGGATCTCTATCCTGGGTATTGGATCGTTTGATGAAGGAAAGGAAATTACAGCATTTTCTGGCAAGACCTGCCAAAAATCAAGGCTAGCCTAATCATAGGGCTGATTAGTACTGTGCATTCTACCAACATATCGGTCACCTCATATACCACTGTAGTACTTTGAGGGATAGAATTCAAGATCTCATCAATAATAAGCAGATCACTAATCCGAAGAAAAGGGAAAAGAAGAAGGGGAATTATAATGTAGTTCCACCCCCTATGTCCATGATTGATTTTAGTTTGCTAGAATGTCAGGTTTTGTGTGATTTATATGGTAATGAATACTTGACTATTACTCGGCCTAAGTAGTTAAATGCAAAAGGACAACAGGGATTGGGAATATGTGTAGTTGACTGTTGGGAATCCCCTAATGAAGATAAAACTTTCATTAGCCCCTTAGATTTATAGGACTCAGTAGATGATAATGAAGTACAAAAAGTAAAGATGATCACTTGGAGTGGCAGGGTAGTGCCTGAAATGGAAAGACCAACAGACTCTTAGCCATCGCCTGTAAAGAAGGAACATGAGGATGATCAGATTCTTACATAATTGAAAAAAACCCTAGCTTAAATTTATGTGTGGGAATTGTTGAGGTAGTAGCATTCTCACAGATAAAAGATAATGAAGGCCTTATTCAAATCCAGTATGGCCACTACTATCTGACCTTCAGAATTGATTGATTTAGTTAGAGGAAGTGATGGTGAAAACATCGTATTTACTAATGGGGATCTACCTATTGAGGGTCGAGAACATAACCGCCCTTTATACATAAAGGCCTAAGTCAATGGGAAACATACATCTTGCACGATGGTGGATGATGGATCTTTAATTAATGTATGTCCATTGGTAGTGCTTTCTACCTTTGCATTGAATGAGTCAATGTTGGATAAGTCTGATCTGGTGGTTATAGCTTATGACAATTCTCGTAGACAAGCAGCAAGCACTTTCAAGGCTGATATTAAAATTAGAGAGATCAACACTAAAGTTGAGTTTGTAGTGTTGCCAATACCTAAAACTTTTCTATGTTACTTAGAAGGCTTTGGTTTCACAAAATGAGAGGGGTTCTATCTACTCTCCATTAGAAGATTAAGATTCTGTATGATGGGAAAGTGGTCACTGTAAAAGTTGCGAGAGAGAATAAAGTCTTTACGTTGGAAATAGCTAACCAACCTTTTAGAAAATTCCATGTAGCCACTGTCAACACTGGCAATGAGGATGAGTATGATGAAGAAGATAAAGTTTCTACTGGGAGCTAGTTTGGGAAAGGATTCCTAGGGTTTCTCTGAGCCTATCACCACTTCAGGGCAAATCAATCGGAAGGACTAGGTTATAGAGAATTTAATGATAGGGGAAAGAAACTAGTAAAGTTGAAAGGCATGCCACACATTTCTAATAGCTTTGTTCCTACGAAAACTCCACTTCAGTATTGTGGCAAGGTTAAGCCTGTGATGGTTGGTGGGGAAGTCGTTCTTGGCTTTGAGATTTGTTGTGATGTCTTTGATTGGGTTAACAGATAATTAAGCATGCTAGAGGATTCTGGGATGAAGAGGTTATGATTAAGTTGTTTGAATGAGATGATACTCTTGAAGAAACTGTCACTCTAGAGCTATTAACTTCCAAGCTTAAAAAGTAAGAAAAGGTTGAATTCAAAGTTTCTATCCCTGAGTTGAAGAAGGATGTTGCAGAGCGTGCCATAAAGGTTGATCATCAAACTCCAAGAGATTTGGGGGATGGAATGAGCTCATTTAAGGCATCAAACTCACCCGGTGTAGATGAGGATGTTTTGTAGATACTTTTTTTGTACCTGAACTCTTTAACAATTATGTATGTAGCTCCTCTTATATTAATAATATGAATGACTTTGCTTACTTGTGTGATGTTTTGCATTATTCCATTTCACATGATCATGATCATAAAGCATCTATATTTGACATTAATTCAATACGTACAATTCCATTCAATCTTAATACCCTTGAAAATCTAAGGAAAATCTTGATAGCATCTGATACTACCCCTGAAGAGAGAAAAAGAATTTGAGAGAATATTAAAAAAATATGAAAGAGTCTTTGCCTAGACCTATGAAGATATGCTAGGAGTTGATTGTGCAATCACTGAGCATGCCATTCCTACTTATCCCGATTACAAACCTGTCAAGCAGAAGCTCAAGAGGCTTAGGTTAGAATGGGCAGAAAAAGTAAGAAGATATATAGAAGCAGATAAAATCCAAGTTCCTAGTAGAGATTTAGTATCCTACTTGGTTAGCAAATGTGGTTCTTGTAGCCAAGAAAAATGAGTTCAAGTTTGTGTGGATTACCAGGACCTAAACAAGGCTTGTCCGAAGGATGACTTTTTGCTTCCTCACATAGATGTCCTGGTAAACAATACAACTGCTTGCGAGATGTAAAAATTTAGGGATGGATATGCTGGGTACAATCAGATCCTGAATAAGGTACTGGATAGGATCATAATTGCATTCATCATTGAATGAGGTACATACACTTACCGCGTCATGCCATTTGAGTTGAAAAATTTAGGGGCTACTTATCAGAGAATGGCTACCAAGATTCTAGATTATTTGGTTCATAAAGAGGTGGAAGTGTACATGGATGATATGATGATCAAGTCGGTTACCCACGAAGGTCACTTTACAGCCCTAGAAAATTTCTTTTGAAGGATTGACAAATACAACCTTCGTCTGAACCTGAAGAAATGCGTGTTCAGAGTGACTTCAGGAAAACTCTTTAGACATGTAGTGAGTTAGAGAGAAATAGAAGCAAACCTTGATAAAGTGAAGGCCATTAGGGAAATGCCTGTACCACAAAAAGAAAAGGAAATTCAAGGATTCTTTGGCAGTTTGTAGTACATCAGCCAGTTTATTGTAAAGTTAACTTCAATCCGTGAGCCTATCTTTAAACTACTTCGGAAGGATTAGCTAATGGTATGGAATGAAGATTGTCAGGTAGCTTTTGATACCATTAGGAGATACCTTTTACATCTACCAGTGCTAAGACCACCTAGAGCTGGGATGTAGCACCCTTAACCTTAACTTAGTTATATCACTTTATCCTGTACCATTAAACATGCTTCTAATATACTAATAAATCATTAACCATACTATACAAATATCTTATATGATAACTTAATCTATAATATCTAAAAATTAACCATTAAAAAACTTTACTTACAAGAGAGTCTCTTATAACATTACAAGATTTACATATACAAAAAAAAAACATCTATAGAATTACAAAATTTCCAACACAATTAAAACAAAAAATGAGAACTATGCACTTTTAGTTTCTCTCTCTTGTGTTGGCCATTCTGCTATAGATATTAACCCTTAAAAGAAGTCATATCCTTGCAATCTACATGGATAAAACATCTGTGCTAAGTTATAAAAGTTAGTGGAGATCATAAAGCATGATGAACGACCACTCACAATGATCGTTAACAAGCACTTAAAATATACTACAATTATTCTATATGATTCAACATTAGAGATACAAATCCAAGAAAAGAAATAAGAATCAACATCAATATCAATATGTGAGAATCATGTGAATTCATTGATAATAATCTGACAATAATGCTTTAAATTCAAAATGCATAATCATACAAATATAAATATCTTAGATTAATAAATCAATCATTTAAATTAAACGGGTTTACTATCACTCATAACAAGATATGGCATCAAAACTATAAACTCTTATCTATTACTTCTTAACTTATTAACAATCCAATTGGTTATCATACAATTGATTTGCTTTCTGCACCTAACATCAATCTTATATTTCATCTCAATAAGTATTATGATACATTTACATATACTCTTTCACATCTTTGTTAATTACAACTTTAGTCTATTTGCTAGTTCTATGTTTTATCAAGCGTATGATTATTTTATTACATAAATGTTTACTATCACACATAAAGTCATTAATGTCAATCAAGAACAACTAATTATTGATTACGTTAATTAATCAATATAGATGTCATAATCATCAGTCATCCAGAACATAAGAAACATTATGCATCAAAGACTATGTATATGATATTAGAGTACTATGTCCATATATTACATGCAAGTTCACTTACTATTATATTTCTCCATATACTATACATTTATTCATATAAAAATCATATGCAACTCAAGATAAGGATTGTCATGCTTCCATTTTCTTTAGCTTTACATGATGCATATTCTTTACTTTTTATCAAGCCTGCACTATTCTATAGAAGTGGATAACAAGTTAAAATATAATGGTGGTACCCCAAGGTACGAAACTATTTGATTATAATGGTGGCATCTGAAGGTACAAAACTATTTTATTATAACAGTAGCACCCGAAGGTATGAATAAAGATACACGAAGGTATTAAATGGTAGTCCCTTACGAGGATGGAACTGTATGGTAGATCGATCAAACGAACCTAAATGGGGTCTACAACAACCCAAATGGGGTTGTTTATGATCCAAATAGGACCATGTTTGTATAATATGACCCAAGCGGGGTCGAGTTGCACTGTACTTTATGTCCCAAATGGATTTAACTGTACTTTAGCTTTCAAACGGATCCAAATGGGTCGAATCTATACTCTAGTAGCTACAAGTTACCTTTATAGGCATGCCTGTCTATCGACAACCTAGACACAGACGCAGACAATATAATCTCTTTACTTTATCTTTACTCTATTCAATCATATTCATATATGCACATATATACTCTTGTGTAACTATGAACAATGTAATCATATACATGCTCATGTGTAACTTTCTATAAACATGTGATCATGCACACTGTTAGGTATTGTTATTCTGTACTTTGCTCTTTTCTCATCATATGCATATAGATGTTTATACATATATATTCATGTTTAACTATGAGCACGATATCATATAAACGTACATGTATAAATTTTTCTATAAACATGTTATCTGGAGCACAATTAAGTATTACTATTTTGTACTTGTAATTCTATTAAATCATGTAATTATTTCACATATGTATTATGATGATACATAACACCATGCTCTATTGAGTTTCTTTAATCAATGAGGTGTATAAACATGTTCATAACATAATTACCTTTAAAGTATACTTTATAATTATATATGCTTAACTGCATGCTTTTGTGATCATATATGTACATACATGCTTTACTATCCTTTTTGTGTGATATTTTTATCACTATAATTATATAGAAACAACATGTATATACATTATTATTATTTCATAAATGTACATCTATACCATCCACTATGTAACAATACTATATATTTTATATTTACAACACATAATCATTTATCAAGCTTAGATTTTTGTGTTGAACATATATGATTGAATTATTATATTCAATAACGATTATTCAAATTATACACATATCTTTTTCCCAAGGTTATCACTTAATCCTTAGGTGCTCATATTTTGTTCATATCTACACACACACACACATAGAGACATGTAGATATACAATCTTAAACACACACATGAATATGCAAATACATGTAAGCACACAACACTATAACTATAGGTTCTCTCATGATAACATAAGAGTATAAACATACAATCACAACTATACTATTTCCAAAAAGTAATATTTATTATGATTGTTAAAGTACTAAATATATATCTACAAGTTCCTTTAAATTCATAATTAGTTTTACATTAAAGTGTTTCCACTTCTAAATCTCAAGATAATCAAGAAATATTATAAGTTATTCCCACTACCAAGGCAGCAGGTGTGATCGATTTCAACCCAATATATGACAAACTTAGAGACATATTTAAAATTCAATTTCTTCATATCTACTTGTAATATGAGTATAGATCCCCAACCTTTAATATAACACTAAATCTTCCATTAAAACCTCTTTCTTTTGACTTCTTCTTCTTCCTCTTCTTCTTTTGACCCCATGCTTAATTTCTTTCCTTTAATTGCACCCCTACTTCCTTTATTTTATTGATTTGAACCACTAATACTTAATTATATTACAATAAATCACTTAACTAAAATTTCTTTTCAATTGTACACTTTTATACCATAATTTTAATTGACTCTTTAACCTTTTTCCACATAAGACCATTAATCCACAAGATCTTAACTTAAAATAATTTCTCTAATTAAGCTTGATTAGACATTAATTACTTGATAATGCCCTTGAATTTTACTAGGGCCTATTTTGGGTCCTTACATGAGAAGCCACTGACTTTATATCTGACCAAAGAAGATAGCTCAGTGGGGATAATTGTGGCTCAAGAGGATGATTTTGGAGTAGAATACGCCATGTACTAGCTCAGCAAGAAATTATTACCGTACGAGGTTAAGTACGTAGAGGTAAAGAAGATTTGTTTATTAGTCATCTAAGCTTTTAACAACTTAAGGCACTATTTTCATTCTTACAAAGTGCAAGTTGTGGCCAAACAAAATCCCCTTAAGTACCTGTAAGAAGCACCTTCATTATTAGGGAAGATAGGGAGATGAATAGTTCTCCTATAGGAGTTTGATGTTGAATGCATAACTCGAAAAACCATTAAGGGAAGGGTTGTGGTAGAGTTCTTAATCGGTCAGCCATTGGAAGGAGAAGATATGTCTTATGAGTTCCCTGATAAAGATGTCATAGCTATAACCATACATGGATGGCATATATTTTTTGATGGAGCAGTGAATAATAAAGGGGCAGGGATATGAGTATTTCTAGTGACCTCCGAGGAAGAAAAGTTACCCTTAGCTAAAAAGCTCAAATACAGAGCCACTAATAATAAAGATGAATATGAAGCATGTATCTTAGGAATTGAAGCTTTGAAGAAGCTAAGGGTAAGGAATGTTGAGGTTTATAGCAATTTATCCTTAGTGGTGTATCAAGTAAAGGGTTAATAAGTAGTAAAAGAAGAACGACTACTGCTTTATGTAAATTGTTTGAAAGTGTTAGGTGATTAGTTTGAGGTTTGTGTCTTTAAGTATGTCTCTTAGGACGAAAACTAGTTAGCTAATGCTTTGGTAACATTAGTGTCAATGTGGGATAATCTAGAAAGAGTTAGCATGAAACCCATAGTTGTCGTTAGCTCCGATAAGCCATGCTATGAAACACAGCATGTGAGGGACATTAAGACAGATGATGGAAAACCATGGTACTTCGATATCTAGAATTATCTATAGGGGTATGTGTTTCTAAAAGAAGCCATGGAAAAAGATCGGAGGATGCTGCATAAGTTGGCCACTTAGTTCATCATTGTCGATAGGGGTCTTTACAAAAAACAACCTGACGGGATACAATTAAGATGTGTAAATGAAAAAGAGGCCAAGAAGATCATGGAAGAGGTTTATGCTAGAGTTTATGGTGCTTGCATGAATGGGTTAGCCCTGGCTAAAAAGATCATATGTCATGGATTCTTTTGGCTCACAATGGATACAAATTGTTTCAAGTATGTAAAATAATGTCAACTATGTCAACAATATGCTGATTTAAGGCATGCATCGGTGTCAGAATTGTGCAATCTCACTTCACCATGGCCTTTTGCTATATGGGGTATAGATATCATAGGAATGATCTACCCACTAGCATTGTATAGGCATAAGTTCATTGTGGTGGCTATTGACTACTTTTGAAAATGGATAGAGGTAGAATCTTTCAAGAATTTAGGTGCTAGGGAGATGGCGAAGTTCATTGAGAAAAACCTAATATGCAGATATGGGATTTCGCATTATGTTGTATCTGACAATAGCTCCAATTTTTGAGGGAAACTGAGTGAATGCTTAGAAAGTACGGCGTTCAGCATCATAGTCTTTGCCATATCATCCTGAAGCCAATGGAGCAGTCAAAGCAGCCAATAAGAATGTTAAGAGGATTCTAGCCAAAATGGTCAGAACTTATAAGGATTAGGCTGAAAAATTACCTTTTACATTGTAGGGTTACAAAACCACTGTCAAGACTTCAACTGGAGCTACCCCATTCTCTTAGTATACAAAATAAAGGTCATTTTATTGATAGAGATCGAGCATTGATCCCTACGAGTGGTCTTAGAAGTCAAGCTCTCGAAAATGGAATAGGCTAAGCAAAGGTTACTATAACTTAACCTACTAGACATAGAAAAAAATGCAAGCTTATTATCATAACTAGATTTATTAGAAAAGATTGGTAAGATCTTTTGGGAAGAAAATCAGAAAACACCTTCTGAAAGAAGCTGACCTGATGTTTAAGCAAATAAGACCTAGTTTACCCGATATCAGAGGCAAGTTCAGATCGGTATAGGAAGGCATGTTTGTGTTGAAGAAGTTGTTATCTAATGGTATAACCATACTGAGTGATAATGACAGGAATGAGTTTAAGGAGTTAGTCAACATCAACAAACTAAAAAGGTTCCATGGCTAGACTTAATAAAATAAAAAAAAATGTAAAGAGAAAAAGAAGAGAATATAGCCCTGTGGGTCAAAAACTAGTAAATGGCGGCCTTGCTAAAATTGGGTACCTCATCAAGGTGAAAACCGAAAAAAGGCATATTAGGCAAAAACTAGAGGCAGAGTGAAAATATTCAATCAAGAAAACCCAAGAGGGCTGATTGTTAACAGGGAAAAGGTAATTTCAAGGTTTAATCTTATGAATGAGTTGGATTTTGTAATTATAGACTTATTTTTAAATAAGTGATCATGTGTAGTGAATTATGTAGAAATATTATCATATGTAACACAAACTTGTACATTAAGGTAAATAAGAGTATCTTATTATACATACTCTGAGTTGTCTTGTTCTATGTCAAAAAGTAGTGCACATTTTATTTTATACCATATGTATAGATCTAAAGGTCATCCTCTACTACTTTTGCTTGAGCTATGTCTTAGTCAACGTGCCCTATTGTCAACATCAGGACTAGATATCCATCTTTTATATGCCACAGAGGTGGTAAAATCACAATCACTGGGTTTCGAATGTTAGCTTTAGTGTACAGTTGTGTCCAGAGCTGATGATATACAGAAACAAAAGGGACAGATAAAGTACCTCTTTGAAATGACAATGGACATCTTACGATGTCTTGTAACTCCCTAAACTGGTGAGCACAATGAGAAACTTTACAGAAAGTGGCTCTACACAGACCGAATAATGGAACACAACCAAACTGTCCATTTTGGGTCACATAGTTAGGTACCAACCAAGTGCTCATGAAGTTGATGTTATTGTCCTCAATGATTGTGAGCCATGCAAAGCACTATTTGGATGAATTGAAGTTAGGAATTTTTCTTTTAGAAAGGAAGTGCCTTAGTGAATACGCATTGATTACTCTAGGAAAAGGTTCTTCAAGTAACCTTAATTTCTCTTGCAGCCATATCTAAAAAAATGAATGAAAAACGAAAAATGAAAAAATGAATGAATGATGAAAATGAAAAAGCCACTAGGTGGGTTGGGTCTATCTCAAGTAAAAATAAGGGATAGGATCACATGAAAATCTGAAAGGACGTGTTTCCTGCTAAGAAAAGCTAATGTGAAAACCCATAAGGGGCGCATTATCTTTAAATAATGACTATACCTGGAGTAATAAGGGGCTTCCCAAAAAATCTGTAGACGAATCAAAATATACTATATCTAAACTAAGAATGGTATCTGCTAAGATAAAGGGGAAGGAAGTTAAGCCATCACGTATACCTGCGATAACACCGAACAGTCGGTGATCACCAGATGGGCCCCTTGAGTTCATTGTCAGGTATAGAGCAAGACAGATTAGCAGAATAATGCTAATCTTGAAAGTAGGAATGTCTAAAAAGTCATTCAATGTATCAATTAGAGTTTCTAGTGGGATAGGCCCTTGTCAAGGTACCAATCTGAAAATAGCGGAAGGCAAGATTCTCAGGATTTGACTTGCTTCTATAGGGTAGTCTGGTATATAGTTTGGGACATAAGGTAAAGTACCAGGAAGAAATTGCCCGTTGAGGATTTTAGTGAGCTCTTCAACCAAAGGGTAAAACTCTTGATGGGTGAATCTAAAAATATAAAATCGAGGATCTGTAACGCCCTAAAAATTCGAATTAATTATAGTTGGTAAATAGTACATTTTGGTACTAATTTGCAAGGATCAATTATGAAAGATTCCAATATAAATTAGTATTGTTTTCGGGTTTTAATTTAATATTGGTTAATTAAAACATATTATGAGAATTAATATAAAATGATAATATTAATAATAATGGTAAAAAGGTGAGTTTTAAAAAGGGGAATGTGTGGTTGAAATTAAAGAGAAATATTGGGTTTTATTAAAGAAGTGTGGTTTAGAGTGGAAAAGGGAAAAATAAGAGAGAAAAAAAGAAAAAAAAAGGAGAAGAAAGAATCGGGGAAGGGAGAATCGGAACGGGAGGTGGTGCTGCCGTCGCCTGGTCTGACCGCCGCTGCTCGACGCTGGCGAAGGGGCGCAGTTCATCGCCGCCGCTTCCAGTCCTCCGCTAGCGTCGCCTTTCTCCGGTAAGTCTTCCTTCCCGATTTGTTCATCACCACCCTAACTTCTTTCTCTTTTTCCGGTGGTTCTCGTCGGCGGTTGAGGGAGTTGTTGGCACTGATGGGATCACGAGGTTGAGGCAAATCTTTCGGTGGCCGCCGATCGTCCCCACTCGCCGGCAAAGTGAAGATCGGAGTTTGTGGCAGCTGGCGGTTCCAGGCGGCTTTCCGACCAAACCGTGGTACCTTGGGGCGCTTAAATGCCACCGGAAGGTTACCAGCAGCTCTGGCAGCAGACGGGCAGCTTCGGTGGAGCTCCGGCGAGGCTCCGACGAAGCTTCGGTGAGGCTCCAAACAGGCAGAACGGAGGAGGCATCCTGGGTTTTGATTCTATGGTATGGGAACTAATTTTCTTAAGAATTTCTCCCTAATTTTATGCAAGAATGTATAATTTAGTATTTATAAATGTATTAATATGTGTCTTGTGAGCTTATGTCAAATGATGGTATTTTGAGGAGATGTATATGTGAAAGGCAATTTCTACAGTAATTGGGGTAAGGGTGAGAATGATAACTTTAGGATGGAGAAATGGTTTTGGTGACAATGGGAAAATGAAATGTGTTATAGAAGGTATAGTAATTATAGAACTTAGAATGACCTAAACTTGTTGGTTGCGAAGTTATCATAAATGATTATGAACATTAAATGTATATGTAATCATATAGGTATAAATATTTGCTGTATGGCATAATTGTAACCCTATCCGTAGAGGACATGAGTCGTAAAATTGTGTATATATATATGTATAAATATCATATATGTCTAGATGCTTATTTAGCGTATGCTTAATATTGAGAAATGATATCATTAATTATAGTACGTGATGATTTAATTAACTTGATGACTATATAAATTGAGTATGAATGGGAGATGATGTAAGTAAGTACAATGGGGGCATGAAAGATAGCCTTGATGGATCAGAAAGGTATGCTCCCATGCTGTGTTGACATGCTTAAGTAATATTTCATGCAGGTGTAACTTATATATGTGTTTTTATAAGTGCTATATTATAGCACTCGAGTAAATATGATTTTGTGAGATACACCCAACACGTCTTTAAATTCTTAATACAGGTTTGGAACAATTAATTAAGAAAGAAATGTACATGGAATATAAGATAACCTCATTCTATAAAACAATGAGCATAATGAATTGATGAAGCTTCTATATGGCAATTGTGAAATATAATATATTATTGTTTTACTTAATTGAGTTAGCATGAAAACAAATATATATATATATATATATCATATCTGTGCGTTAAATATAAAATGTATAGCTACAAGGATAATAATTAATATGGAGTATTACAGCACGAAGAAGTGTGATATAACTTGATGTTTAAGTAATGAGAAGAGCATTGAAAATGAGACATGTCATATTTTAAAGTATAAATGAGTATGTATTGTTTCTAAATTGAAATAGCGTGGTTATGAACATGTGTCTTCGGTTAATGTATTTAAAGTACATAGCTACAGAAACCTGTGTTTATATATAGAAATCATGTTGAAAGGTAGGCAGGAAATGCTATATCAGACTGTGTAACCCTTTGATGTGATTATTTACAAGAGAAATTGTATAAAGTATTATATGAATTGCGTAAATGTATATTATGCACTAGAGAAGGTATATCCTTTATATGATGTTTTAGGCTCTTTTAGGCTTTCTCTTTCTATAAATTATCTTGCATAACTATGTGATTATTTGATGCAAGTATAACATGCTTAAAGGTTATGTTGGGTGATTGGCATAATTAAAGTTCGTAAAGGTATAAATCTAGATCAGAGAACATGTTGAGGCATGGTTAAATGACAGATTCCTCCATTTTTGTAATATGTAAAGCTTTTATTTCTATAAAGTAGTAATTTTAATGCATTTTATGCTTGATTCGATATTTTAACCTTGTATTGGCAAGATTTAGAGTTAGATAAATGTTTCTAGAGATTTGATTTTATTATGTGTATACACATACATCGATATTGGCTGATAGGCCATGTTATGTCTAAATGATATTTGGAAGTTATGTATTTGTTAGCCTGCAGTCATAGTTCAGTCGTGGATTGAATAGGCACCTATAGGGATATTGCAGCTGCTTCTGTCGACCCCGTTTAGGTCTTTGTCCTTCGTGGACTCTGATTGTCCTTATTGGACCATTGTTTGATCCCGCGGATATCCTCTGTTTGATATCTTCGGATATCCTCTGATCCCGTTATCCACTTTTGAAACTTAGGCAGGCTAAGTTTAATATGGTGTAAAAATATAAGTAATCTAAACTATCAGTGCTTATCCTGTATCTCATTTGTATTTAGAATCTGCAAAAGTATGCATATGAAATTGCACGTAGGTTTTTACTCTTTGAAGATGTTTCTCAGCGTTCTTCCTTTTTGGTAAATGGATGTCAGGTGATAAATTAACCTTTATTTAGTATTTCAAATTATTGCCTGCTTGCTTTCTGATGTTTTTCTTGAATATGGTTTACTTTTTGTTAATATTTGTGCATCTCCCTATTTCGTTCCCTTTTCTACAAATGATGCTTTTCCAGCTATTTCAAGCTGTAGTGAAGTCTATCTCTGTAATATAGAAACCTGTACCATTGCTTTCTTTAGTTTTATGCTCACGGTTTATGGTGGTTGGCTCATGAAAGATAGTTATTTTAGACTTAAAAATGTAAACGTGCTATGTAATCGATTTGATCCTTATATTATCATGCTATGAATTAATGTCTGATATAAAGGGCAACATATTATGCCATGACATATAATGTACCATACAGAGATGGTGGTTTAATTACTGCATTTATATATGTATATGGATACTGATGTGTTTTTGGAAGATTTGTTATAATTGGATTTATAAGATATACACTACGAATTGTGCATGGCAATGCCTTCAGGTATGATTATATGTTTTACTTGACTTTGAGAAATTGATATGTGATATTTCACTTATATGTGTGATTGAACGATTTAATATTGATTTATAAGGAAATAAAAGTGAAACTAACACGTGTATTAGTAATAGCTATGTAGATAAAGAAAAAATGGTTTTTAACAAGGTAACTGGTAAGGATATGTGAGTTATCCAAAATTTGCATACTATCAGCACAATATATATATATATATATATATCATTTATTGCAACTGCTATACGTATCTATTGTATATCTTAGCGCTTAGGCAGTAATTGTTGATCCTTATAGGAAATTCTTCTATAAAATATTTGTTGTTTCCTACTAAGCTTTATAGCTTAGCACGGGTTTTGTTATCCGTGTAGGTAACATGATAGGCTTGATTTTGGTTAGACGGCTGCTATGGCTCAATCATCAGAAGAAGAGATCTAGTTCGGGCAATTCACCTTCGAGGTTCACAGTTGCAGTGAGGCGATTTAAATGTACATTATTTTTATTTTGGGAGTATTAGTGACTTAAGAGTGTAATATGTAATAATGAATCATCTTAGGAAATATGATTAATAATGAGAATGGAGGTATGAGATGCATGTGAAAATTATTTCTGTATTGTAGTGCCCCTGATGGGCTGAGAGAATTGTCTGATTTTCAGGTGGATTAGATAAGTTTTTAAATGTTATATTGCCGGATTTTTATTTGGTATTTAGTCACTTGGATAATTATAGTTTATCGGCTTACTTAAATTATAAGTATTTCTTTTTGGACAAGCCTGGGTCGATGGATAGTTAAGATTCAAAAGAAAAATCTTGCTGATTTTAGAATTGTCATTCAGTGCATTGCTCCTCAAAGGGGCAATGACCAGTATCTGACAAATGGTCCTTGGAAAATTTTTTTTTTCCAACTTATCACTTGTTTCGGTTAGTCTGTTCAGCAAGGGTGTTACATTTAGTGGTATCAGAGCAAAGGTTTAGCCGATCCTAAGATCGGAGTATGTAAGCGAAGGAATTAATATAAGTAACTTATGTACATGCCATATGGAATGAGTAAATTTGAAAGGGGCAAGTTGTTATCAGTTTCCTCAGACAATTTGAGTATAAATAAGTAAGTTGGTGATTGAGGACCAGAGTTAAACTTTTAGCTATCTCGATAGTCATGAGATAATGCTTCTGGGTGATTCCGTTAACCTAGCTAGTACATATTGCCACTAATATTATGCATTAGTCATCCATGTGTACATTTGTGTTTCAGTCCATACATACATACAGTTCAGTCATGTGGCCACATGCTTCATAGTCTACATATGCATTTGTTATTGCATAGTCATACAATTACATGCTTTGTATTCGGTTTTGTTAGTGGCAGTTTTGTTATACTAGTGAGAGGTTATAGCTGGAACCCAGCATAGACTTCGTCAGCAATATGGAATAAGGAGCCTATGTACAGAAATCAAATATAAGAATTGAACGACAGAGATCAGTATAACCAAGAGTTTAGAGGAATGATGTGGTTAAGTGAAGAAAAAAAAAGTAATAGAAGATCAGTTATTATTAGACAGAAGATTTGTTAATTGATGCAAGACTGCTTATATTTCAGATTGATGAAGTAATCAATTAAGGAATAAATGTATGTTCTATTATAGTGTTCTGAATATATCATGACGTGAGGGACAAATGAGTAGCAGTAACTACAGTTTTGTTATTCAGATAAATTTCGAGGATGAAATTTTATTAAGTAGGGGAGAATTGTAACGCCCCAAAAATTCGAATTAATTATAGTTGGTAAATAGTACATTTTGGTACTAATTTGCAAGGATCAATTATGAAGATTCCAATATAAATTAGTATTGTTTTCGGGTTTTAATTTAATATTGGTTAATTAAAACATATTATGAGAATTAATATAAAATGATAATATTAATAAGAATGGTAAAAAGGTGAGTTTTAAAAAGGGGAATGTGTGGTTGAAATTAAAGAGAAATATTGGGTTTTATTAAAGATGTGTAATTGCAGCAAAAGGTCTTGAAGCTTTATTCAAGGAGTAAGCCATACACTAATCATCATATATTATGCAAAATTGGTTACATTAAGGTTTGTGAATTATTAAAAGAAAAATAAATAATATAATTTAATTTGCAAAGTACGTGTAAATTAATGATAAAAATAAAAGATAAATTAATTTAAATATAAATAAATTAATTAAAATGTAATTAATTGTGTATTAATGGCGATGAATACCATCTTATCAGTTTTTGCATTCGTTAGGTTTTTTGACCAACCTTGGTGACTCACGGACCAAGTTTGTAAGTGGACCGCTGGCTCACGAATCTCATGGTCCGTGACTCATTCTCATTTAGTGCTACTACGCCGTTTTTACCTGTAAGTCACGCCTTTGGTCTGTGACTTGCCAAGCATCTTATGGACTTGGTCCACGACTCACAAAAATTTTCCTTTTTAAAGTTCCTTCTCTTCTTCTTCGTCAGTTTCTCCTTTTTTTTACTCCTCTAAAGACTTCTTTCCTTCATTTCTCCCCACTGAGAGCTCCAAATTGTGTGCCATGAGTGCTGTTGGAACCATGCTGCAATTGCGCTTCTAAAGGTTTCAATATTTTTACATTTCTTCCCCTAATTATTTTTCTACCATTAAAGCACAAGGCACAAATTTTCTTCATTTTTTTTACTTTCTTGCTCTTTGTTTAACAAATTAGTGTTAAATTTAAATTGTTAGTTATGTTTTACATTTGAGAAACTCCATGATGTATTTCATGTTGAACTTGGACTTTGCCATATGGTTTAGCCTTTACTATTAGTGGGTTTGTATATAGGGGAGAACTAGTTTAGTCTCCTAAATAGTTTATAAAAGTAGAACCAGATAGAGACAAAATGAGGAAAATATTAAGAACAAAACAAAGATAAGACTAAACCCCCATAGGAGCAGTAGAGAAAGAATAGCATAGCATAGAAGAGAGAAAAGAAAGGCAAGGAAAAAACGAAAGAAAAAGAAAGAGGACAGCAACAAGACAAAACATAATAATAACAATAGAAACAGAAATGGGAAACAACAAACAAGCAATAAGAAGATTATAATGTAGCAAGATGATTTTCGTGGTTAGTGTAGTATCATGAGATAATGCTAATTAAAGTCTATCATTTAAATTGATTTTTAAATGATTTACTTAATTGTAAGTAATTTGGATTAGTGCCTTTTAGCCAATAATTTCTTTGGTTGATGGTTGTATATATGCATAGTTAGTTGTTTATACATGTTTAAGCTTTAATTTATCTTTAGATATACAATTCTAGCTACTTGATTCCTCTAAATAATTCTAAGTAACTTATTTTTTTTAATCTTAATTAGTTTTTTTTGTATATGAGTTAGAAATTAGAGGTGATGCTGAATATATTTTAATAATATGTATTCATGATGCTTGTATTATAATTAGAGTTTAGTTGTTGATATCTGATATGCCTATGTTGATTAGAAACATCTGTATGCTATTTTTTATGTGTAGGAAGACCTTAGATTTTAGCCATTATACTATCTATTTGTCATCAAATTGATTGTTGTCATGTGTATAATATGTACTTTCGATTATGTATACATGTTCAAACCATTTCTATTGTTCAAGTAATGCATGCATAATCCCAATGTAATGTACTTTGTTTTGTAATGTAAATTGATCAATAATATAATGTATTTATTTTCTTTTCTTTATATGCACTGTAAAATGACCAGAGGATTTAAATTAACAAAGCATGGGCTTAAGTGATTGATTTTTTTTACTTGACATTATTAATTCAAATATACTCTTTTAATACAAAATTGCTTATTATTGGTAATAATAACATGAAGAGTGTTGTCTTGCATTCATTAATTCTATATTTTCTATACTTTCATGCCTTCATCATGTTTTAAATCTAATTATATGACCCTAATTGCATGATTTCTTTGATCACATATCAATTGTATTTATTCATTTAAAAAAATACACAGATGCCTTATTGCAGAGAGCCTCCACAATCGGACACGCTTGGATATTCAAGCACCTAATTGGATGACAACAGCTCAGGCTTCTCGATATAAGACCATACAGAATGTGCACTTCCAAACAAGTCATTTTATGAGTCATAATTTCTTGGAGACTCTAGGTATCTAGGGTGACGCATAATATTATCTAGCACGAGTAAGATGGCTGGATCTTTATGCTCCCACATTTGCTACTTATCCTAAGGTTGTCCATAAGTTTTTAGCCACTTTTAATTACCAGGGCTATTAGTGTCATGACAATGAGCCTAGAGTAGTTACATTCAGAGTTACCAACTACGCTTTTAGCATATCTTAGGCTCAGATGTTTGAGGCTTTTGAGTTGTGGATTTCATAAGTTTTGAGGTACCTACAGAGGGTCCTCTCATGTTTTTATATGGGACGATTAAGAAGTCCTGGATCTTTAAATGTCACTACTATATGGAGCCTTCAGGGCATGGTTGAGGGTCAACGCGTCAACATATCACATGACATCCTATAGAATATCGTTAGAATAGCTCGGGTTCTAGGCGCTATAGTCGTTATCGGGGGCATAGTTACTAGATTGTTGTTGTCAATTAAAGTCTCTAAGGCTGAGATGGCCGAGTTAGGAGCACCTACGAAGGGAGATGTATTTGCAAGTTTTGATATGGTAGTAGATATGAGGATGATTGAGTGCCTTAGACCCTAGAGGTTACAAGTTACTATCAGTTAAGGAGTGTGATAGAGGCTTTAGGATTTGTAGAACTTGAGGTACTGCTCAAGCACATGACTAGCCTACGGATGTCACACCAGAAGTTCATTCTCCCTCTCAAGCACATGACCAGACTGTAGACCTTGTATTAGAGATTCACTCATCCTCTCAGCCATAACAATATGTTCTAGATTTTATGCAGGGAGTTTATTTACTGCAGGCAAGTCCCAGTCACCTATTAGCCTAGCCTATTCAGATTTCCATGAGTAGTATATGGGGGTTCAGCCTGACACATTTTACATAGCCGTAATCAGCTTCATCAAAGGGTCTCGGTGACTTGCATATATCATCGTCATTAGGCGCACATGAGTTCAGTGCCTATGGAGACCCTAGAGCCTTTGATTCTCATGCTCTAGTGTAATGGCCTCAACATTGGGTCAGCCGTGAATAGTACTTTCCGATGGTGAATAGTGCTTTCCAGACTCGAAAGGACACCCGAAAGTGAAAAATATTTTATTGGACCATCGGAAAAGTACGAGTCATGGTGAGTTCGGGGTTGAAATTTGAAGTGAAATTAAGCTAAAATAGGCCTCCAAATTTCAAAAATACGAAATAGGTAGCGAGTTAATTTGCCTAGTAGAGAAGGAGATTTAATTTTGCATAAATTTTTAAAAATAGTAAATCAACTCTAAAAATTACCAGATTTTGTATGCCTATATAAATTTTTGTGTAGAATATTTTAGTAATGAGAATGGAATTTTTTGGTGACATCGGTAGTTGTCAAATCGGACCGATAAGTTTGAATTAGACCGATAACGAACTCCGATTGAGTCGAAAATTTGTGTGCTAGCTATTTTTGATGTGATAAAATTGATAGAATCAAAATTGAAGTGATTTGGAGTGAGGAAGTGGGAGAATTCTAGTTGGACCTTTGAAAAATGGTTATTTAGCCTTAAGTAATTAGATTAGGCCCATTAAGTTTTGGCCCAACCTAAGGCCCAATTGGAGGGGTAGATAAGCTAGAAAATCACAGCTTCTAGCTACTCTCAGCTCCTTCATCCAGCCGACACCATCATCCTCTCCTTTTCTCAAATTTTTTCATCTTTTCCTTCATTATCTCACCTAAATCAAGCATCTAAATTGTAATTCTGCCTCTCTTGATGAGGTTTGAAGCCTCCACCATCAGATTAAAACAAAGGAAGCAAAGGATTTTCAAGACTTAAGTTTTGGTATTAAAAGAGTAAGTTGCTTCCTTAAAGAAATAAATTGATTTCTAAGTATTTTTAGATAGTTTTTAGTGTGTAAAAGTAATTTTTGATGTCAATTTGAGCAAATGAGATAAAAAAACTTAGGGTTCCTAATGGTGGAAATTTCGGGTTCCTTAGGTTCTCCGGAGGAAGAACAAATTCTTAAAGTAAAAGAGAAAGAAAAAGGAAGCTTAGGCAAGCTAAGTAAGGAAAATAAGGTAAGTGACTACAAAATCTTTTGATTTTTCTTTTATTGTGAATTAATTCCATTTATGTAACTAGGTTAAAAAATTTTAAAGATATTAATTGATGAATTTTATTTAGGGTAAATGAAGTTGGACATTACAGGAGATGAAATGAAAGCTTAATTGGAAGAAAGAATATTTTTAGGAAGAATTTCTTTAAGTGGCCGAATTGCTCTCTAAAGAAAGATAAAAGAAATTTGCATGAAAATAATTTATATTAGCCAAAATTAATTATAGAATAAATTTATAGTGTCTATGAATTTTTATTGAAATTATTGGAATTTATTTTGAAATTTTAAAGCTTATGTAACATATATGTTTATAGTAAAAATTGTGAAATAATTGATTATGTTAGTGAAAAATGTTGCTAAATAATAAATAATACATAAATAAATTTTATTGGAATTTATTAAAATTATTGGAATTTTATTGAAATTCTAATGTTAATATGTGTATTGAAATTCATTGAATTATTAGTGAATAATTGCATAAAAACGTAAAAGAAAGTGAATTAATATTAAATTAATTCATGGTTAACGAAAATGAAATAAAAAGTCAACCGATAAATTTTTTGAAATAATTAGTAAGTTATGAAAGTAACAAAATAATGAATTATTGGTAAATAATTCATAAAATGATGGAAATTGTAAAATAATGTGTATATGAACTTTTGTAGAATTTATATGCTTTACTGGAATTTTTGTAAAAAACAATATTGATTATGTTTAACTAAAATATTGAATTATTAATAAATAATTCAACAAATAAGTATGTAATGATAAACGAACGTAAAGTAAATTACTTCAGTATAAAAAGAAATGAAAAAGTTAAATTATACATTTTCGAAGTATAAAATAATGAATTATATCAATAGAATCCATAATTATACAAAAAGTTATAAAATAAATGTGTGACTAATTTATCAAAATAAATTAGTCAATAAACAGTTTAAAAGAGTGAATTAATTTAAAATAATTCACCGACCGAATAAAAGTTGGCATATAGAATGATTAAAATTTTGGATAAAAAAAGAAAAGGGAAAAATTGAAAAAAAGTCAATTATTGAATTATCAAGAAATAATTCATAAAGAATTACACAAAAAGAATAAAAGAAAATTATGAATTATAATGCTATAATTCATAAAGTGTATAAAGGACTGAAAAGCCTCAAGTGTACGAGTGAATTATTGAAGAATAATTCACAAAAGTGACTTAAAAGAGATAAAGTGAAAGAAAAGAAAATGAAGGAAAAAGCTACTGAATAGTCAAAAGCACTAAAAGAGTGTGTTTGATTAGAAATATATTGTATCAAGAAATAAAAGAAAGAAATTAAAGATTTTTAAATGTTTAAAAATTATTGCAAATATAATTGATTATTTTGCCCTTAGCAATAAACAGGTAATGATATTCTTGTTTAGAATATAATTAGCTAGCCATAGGGATATTCTATACCGCGGTGCAACTCGTGCTCCATTCCCCACACGGAGGTCCACTTCATTCTTCCCAAGTAACCGCCTATTTCTTAGCCCCTGCACATTTGAACAAATGTGAGAACCACAACCGGTATCCAATACCCAAGTGGTAGAAATAGAAAGGTTAATTTCAACAACAAAAATACCAGAACTGGATGCCTTGGCTCCATTCTTCTTTTGTTCTTCCTTGAAGAGAGCGCAATTCTTCCTCCAATACCCTATCTTGTTGCAATGGAAGCAAGTGCTCTCACTCTCTTTGAGTTTTGGCGCCTTGGGCTTGGATTGGGCCTGAGGTGCACTCCCACTTGACTTAGGTTTTGCCTTTCCCTTTCCCTTTCCCTTAGCAGGGTGAGTGGTTTGGTTTATTTGGCTAGCTTGGTTCTTTGATGAGGCAGGGGGTTGAAGTTTGGAAAAAGGTTCATATTCCACGCTCACTGCACCAAATGATAATAGCTTCAGAATGTGACTCGTAGTCCAAAAAGCCACCTGAAAAATATAGAACCTATGGGATTTCTGACTAGTGAGCCTCCAAGGAGACTAGTTTCACAATTGATCCTTTATTTTATATGATTTAAAGTCCTTCATTCTATAAGAGTAGTAGGATGGAATCCCACTACCTTCAGCCACTCCTCCCACTTCTTTTATTTTGAGGGAAAAGTTAAGGAGGAAAATTATTTCTTCCAGATATTGTAGGATTTTTTTAGTTACTAATTGAGCTTTGTACAAGCTCTTCGGTGTTTTGTGAATCTGAACTCTTGGCTAGGAAAGATCTGACTGCTTTTCTTAAGCTTACCTAGCTCATGCCCTAAATGGGTCAGGCTACTAGCTAGGTAGTGTTATATATATATATATATATATATATATATATATATATATATATAAAATCCACTACTGAAGACATGCATAATTTATTCTTGTTCCGTAATTATTTACCAAGATATGTTATACGTAATATCTTAGTGTCAAATATTAGATAAAATAATAGTTGGTAAATTCACCTAATAAGTTCTCCAATATTTCTAAAACAAGTCAAGTAATCAAATTTGATATAAAAACTCAAGTGTTATCAGAAAAAAGTAAATAAATAATTTGGTTCACAAACTTTTACATTCTTTTAGTAGGTTTAGTATGAATATTTGGATTAAAAGTATTATTTAAAGATGAATTTCAGCACCATTAAAGGAATATTGTGATTAAAAATATCAATTTTAATAATTTTGGAAAATATGGAGAAAGAGACTGAGAGAATGAGTGAGAGGGAGAGTGAGAGAGTGGGTGAGAGAGAGAAAGAGAGGGGGGGTGGGGGGGTAGGGCAGAGAGAGAGTGGGTGAGTGTGGGGTCCAGTCTAATTCTGCAGAAAAGGATTGTGGAAATGAAAAAAATTTCTAAATTTCCAAAACACCCCAAAAATCTAATTATTTTTTTAAAATACATTAATATTACAAAAGTTCCAAGTAAGTGCTGAAATAGATACAAATTGATTTTTTTCTTTTATTTTATTATTCACGTTTATATCATTGATGTTAAATTATATTATTTTTTATTTTCTTGTATAATAAAAAATCATTCGCTCATAAATATTGATGAGTGATAAATTAGATCATTTATGTATATTTTTTTATCGTATTGACATTGAAATTTTACGACTTTCTATTTTTATTTATGATATGTATTTGAATATTTTGAAATTTTTATTTTAATCTTATGGATGGGCTTTTTTTTAATGTTATGCGTCACAAGGAAATTGTTTGTGTCTAATTTTTTAATGGTTAATAATTAAACAGTCGAATTTAGTTGGTTAATAGATTACCTGTTGACCGATTGTTAATAAATTGTACTTAGATATTAGTTTTGAAAAAAAAAATTAACAATATTATTGAAATGGACTTGAAAAATAGTTTGTTGTTAATCATATTATGCCCACCACTAATTATTGGTTAATTAAATAAGTAAATACTATCGCATACTTATTGATTGGTTATTTATTAAATAAATATTATGTTAATTATAAATAACTAATGAATAATAGGAGTACATATATAAATGTATTATATAGGATAGCTTTCTTATTGATCAGTGTTATATTAGCTTTATTATGCTTTTCCTTTAGTCGACAACAATCAAGTGTCTAGCCATTATAGGATTTGGTCTTGAATTCTTTTATTTATCCCATTGACTAAGGCATTTATAGGCAATGAAATGACTTGTATAATTATAAAGAATGCATTATGGAGATCTTTTGTTATGCTCAAATTAGATTAATAATCAAATAATTTTTTCAAGTATAAGGATGTATGTCACCTTATATATCAAAAAATGATTTGCCACAAGCTAACTGATACAACATTTTCTAACACACCTAAATTTCTATATACAAACTACTTTATAGATATTTATAATATTTATTACTTTTACTGTTGAAAATTTCAGAGAATAACATTTATACTAGCCAATAAGGAAACGATTGTATTTATTGTATTCAATATTAAAAAAAATCCCATGCATGCTTAAGTTAGGATTTTGAGCATGATGAGCATTTTACTACTAACACACACATATATAAGATAATTTGGTTTCATATATGTTTCATGAAATAATGAATTGAAAATAAATATTTATTAATGGATCATATGTGATTGAATAATTAATTGTCATATTAATATATTAATCATATTGTAATCAATTTAGAGGTGGTAAATGGATAGGTTGGGTTGGGTCATACATGGTTGGATCATAAATATACGGGTTATAAATGGGTCAAAAAGTATGGATCATAAATGAGCCCACATTTAAATGAGTTAGACGAATTTGGACCCACCAATGAGATTTACTATTAATTCTTGATTGAAACAGTGCTGGTCTCGAGATTAAACTTATGAAATAACAAAATTTTCATACTTAAATTGGAGAAAAAATACAAAATTTAAAACTGCTATGGCATCATGAAGAACAAGACAAGAATAATCGCTTAATCAGCACCTTAAAGAACAGAAAGGAAGAGAATTCAATAAATTAAACAGCAAAAAACTAACATATTTTCTCATTTTCAAACATCTCATTACAAAGCTTATCCACAAAAATGGCAGAGCCAAGAATTATAACATATCCATACAATTACAATCATACAATGATGTCAAATATTTACAACGATGTGCCGCATAACCGGTACAAAAGCTTGTAGTCAAAATAAAAAGTGGAGGAAATTGATGGGTGTCAAAGCCATAAAAAATAAATACCTAACTCATCCTAACAAATAAATTGCAAATAGGACAAGAAATGGTCGAATCCACATAGACTAGTACTGAAGTAATTCTAAACAACCAAATTTTTTAACAACAAAATTAAATGGGACTGTTTAAAGATTAAAAATTAAAAATAATGAACTAAAGCAAATAAATAAACAAACAAGAAATTAATTAAAAGAAAATTCAATGGATGATAAATTCTTGTTAAAGATATTCGCACCACATGATTCATTTAACTAATTATTGATGAAGAGATAATTCTAAAAATCAAACAATGGGCCAGTTATAACCGTTGGTTTCACGCTCTCGACCTAATCTTTCCGTATGAATGAATTAATTAAGTAAGACTATAATTAATTCCTAACCAATAAACAACGCTTAACAAGTGCAAGAAATTAATTTATTGACAAAATTAAGAAATAGAAAGACCCGACCTAAACCAATCGATCTATAAGCAAGACTAATTTAGACCAAATCATGCATTTACTCAACATAATAGCCCTTGTGAAGAAGCTACACTGATCACTACTTGTTATTAAATCTACCAAACAATTACAAATTTGATATCTTCAATTAGCATTATGTTATTTAATTAAATGAACAACGGCGCCTCATTGAACATGAAACAAATAACAATTGAGATATGATTTTGCTAAGCTATAGTAAATAACATTAACACCATATGAAATTAAGAACAAAAAGTAAGCATAACAATCTCACGGTAAAATAAACCCTGGCATTGAATTACTCTTTAACTGAAAATAATAATTTAGCCACTCATGGCCATGAAATTCACAAAATAAAAATTAAAAACTAAGGAGTACTTCCTATTATAGAATTGGAGCTATAAAAATCGCCGAAGAAAGAAGATCACTCAATTTGAAAATCCTTTCCTTAAATAGTAACCAAAATAGGAAAGGAAAAGAAACCTAACCCAACTAGGAAATTCAAAATAAAATTCCTAAAGAAGTTTTAAATTTCTAAAATCACTGCCTTTTTACTCCTAAAATAAAGTGTTAACATTCCTAAATATCAGCTAGGGTTCAAGTGGCGGTTAGGTTAAATTCGTACAAAATC